>LBNU01002153.1:188901-283720 GCA_014162995.1 Artemisia annua | reverse complement strand
CAGCTTCATCATCTGAAACGGAAACCGACTCTGAGTTCGGCTCTGAATCAGATGACGAAGAAGATTATGAAAGAAGGTCAAAGGCTCAGGATGACAAAGAAGATGAAGAAGAGGAATTTCCAGGGCTTGAACTGACAAAACAATTAAGCAAGGAAACTGCCAAGCAAAAATAAAGAAGAGGTACGGGTATTACCATTAATGAACCGAGTGATGCTATTCGTGATGAAGAAGCAGAAGATGAACCAACTGCAGAGCCACTGGTTGACAAACGAAAACTAAAGAGTATCATTGTCGACACCAGGGCTAAAAAGAAGCAGGAAGAGAAAGATTTCAGGGCAGCTGTACTACTTAATCTCTAACATCCACAACCTCATCAAACACCGATTAATCTTCAAGGACATGAGGCTGGCTCTAGTAGCACTGTAGTTCCTCAGACCGAAACTGAACGACGTGACCCTGAAGGGAACACCATCATGGAAGAAGCTACATAGGAAGATAAAGAGCAAGATCAGACTGAGTACATCACACCTGAATTCGTTGCTCAAGTTAAGAGAGATGAGGAAATCAAGAGGAAAGCTAAAGAGGAGACGGATAGATTGCTCCGTGGACTCGATCAAGATGAAGAACTCATTGACACTGATCAATTTATCAACAGTCCTCCGCACTCATCTTCACAGAATCCCCCGATTCCATCAGGCACACCTCCAAGGGATCCATCACCTCTTCCATCAGAACCAGAGCATGAATCATCTTCATCATCATCATCACATCACTCTTCACCACCACCTACAAAGAAAACATCCAAACGCAAATCAATCAAGAAACGGAAGGGAAGCAAAGCATCTTTGACAGCATCAAAACGAATCAAGAAAGCTTTTGATTTGGCAAAGAAAAAGGAAGGAGACACAACATCAAGCTGGATACCTTAATGACCAAGTCCAACTGCTCTCCACACAGGTCAAAACTTTGACTTCACAAGTCAAAGATCTCCAGGAAGCAAATGCACTTGTCGACAAGCTTATGTATGCCGACTTAGGTGGGATGATCAGGGAATACACCAATGAATATCTTCATGATAATCTTGCTACGATTGCTACACCAGCTGTGTCTGAACATATAGAGCCGATTCGTACATAGCTGAACTCCAGGATCAAGCAAAGCATTGGTATGTGCTTATTCACATACCTTTTATTCACCATTTTCAGACTCTAAAAGACCAAAAACTAACGTTAAATGCCAAAGATATCGTGTTTTTGTGTTTGTGACTTGCAGGGAAGGATATTGCATAAATGACATCAAATTCAACCAAAAAGCCTTAAAACGAGCACGAGATGTGGAAAAGTATTTAAAAGCTAAGTCAAAGTAGAAATCTAAGCAAGAAAATCCCGAAGCGACAAATTTATTCCTTAAAGGCTCGAAGAAAAATTCATGAGACGCTTAACCGAAGCTCAAAGAGATTTTCAAGAAAAGTCCTCCACATTTGAGCAAGTTGTCGCGTTTAAATCTTTTGAAGACCTTTGGAAGAAACGTCGACTCAAGTCCTCGAGATACATTAGTGTTACGTTTAATGTTTAGTACGATTAGTAACGTTTGTAATGTAATTTTAGTGCGTTATTCATATATTGTAAAGGTTCAAGGGCTAAACGTGCAACATTGTCAAACATGTGAAAGCCTTGGCCTATAAATAGACATCACCACCTCATTTAGAGGGTTGGTTAGTTTGAGGGGTTAGTTTTAGGGTTAGATATAGAGGGTTGGACATCATTAGGAGAGGTAACTAGCTTCTAGTGTAAGTTTTTAATTTTTCTTAATGCAACTTTTTAATTTCATGTCTTTATTTTTTGTGTCTTGATTAAGCTTTCTTTCTTTTTTTTTTAGTGTTATTCACTCTCTCTAAAATCTTTTCAATCTTAACTTGACTTATTTGAATTTATTGATAACGTGCTTTGTTGCTGTTGTGGTTTTAATCTTCCAAGTGTTACACATTATTAACTAGTTTGTTTCCACTTGATTTGGATTGAATGTGTTGGGTTAAAAACTTGATTTCTAGATCGTTAATAAGTTTCCAGCAAATTCACATTTCATTTTTTCTAGTTTGGTTCTAAAAGTTAGGGTTTTGCGAGTTTGGTCCATGTTTTGCGAGTATCATGTATTTATTTTGCGAGTATGAGTCCATGATTTTGCGAGTATGAGTTATAAATAGCGAGTATCATGTTTTCTATGTCTTTTGCGAGTATGAGTCTTTTCACTTTTTGCGAGTATGCTTTTGATTTTGCGAGTATAGATAGTTATTTTTGTGAGTATGAGTCTTTTCACTTTTTGCGAGTATCCTTTTGATTTTGCGAGTATAGATAGTTATTTTTGCGAGTATCAAAACTGATTTTGCGAGTTTGAACATTCTTGCGAGTATGGAACCATTTACATTCTTGCGAGTATGGGATTAGATATAGCGATAAGGGAGTAGTCAGTAGCATGGTCTTTAATTCGTTTCTCATATTAGTCAAACTTCAATTTTAGCAACACTGTTTTTATCATTTCATATCTAGCATCTAATATCACTTTATATTTAGCAAGTTTAGTATTTCAGTAAAATAGCAAGTTTTATTTTTCTTTAGTTTTGCAAGTTTAGATTTCTTAATTCTTCTCGGGTCTAGTTTCATTTCTTTTATATGCCGAGTTAGGCACGAGTTTCACCTCATCGTCTCATCGAGTGAGGTTTCTTATGCTTCACGTTAAGGGGAAACTCTGCCGAAATTTTCTAAAATCTTTTTAGTAACGTTTTCTTAAGTTCAATGTCTTTTCGTTGTTAGATTTAAACTTCATTTACGTTTCATGTTTTTAAAACTTAAACTTTTCTTTTAGAGTCTAGTTAAATTTACTTTTCGTCTTTTAAATCTTAAAAAAAAACCAAAAACATTTTATTTTCTAAGCTCACGTTTCATTTCGTTATCGCTTTATTTCATATAAAAATGAGTCTTGAGTAATTTTAACCATGTTTGCTTAGTGATTTGAGTTTGTGAGTTAAGCGTGAACGTTAAAGGTTTGTGATTAATAATCGTTAAGATTATTTAGATGTGTGACTTCATTATTCGAAGGACGAAAGCCTGAGAACGATCAAATCACTCGTCTAGAATTATTATCTCTTCGAAAGATTAATTGACAACTAATCTAGAGAAAGGATAATAATTCGTCATAAACTTTAGGTCACACTCAACGAACTTATTCACGTCGCTTTGCAAACATATTGTCTTTAAATTCATTTACCGTTTTAATTACTTTTCGCACTTTACTTCTCGTTCACTTTTGTCAATTTATTACATGTTTCTTTACTTGTCTATTTCCTTTGCATCGTTTTATTGCTTTTCATTACTTTAATCGCGTTTTAATTGTCGTTTGTAGTTTAATCAAAACCAAACCATCTTTTAAAACTCATTCACTTCACATAACTCACGACTGAATTGACCAGATCCATTCAACCCTCGTTGGGACTACGACTCGAGTTTATAAGCTTCACCGCTTGAAAAACGACTCGTCAAGCATCAAGCGTATGCTTGAGTCTACTCCTTACTACCTTCGCACCGACAGGGCTCCTCCATCTCAAGATGAACTCTCAACTGAACAACTTCAAGCCCTGTTAGCTGCAAAGCTAAGGAATAAGGAGGACAAAACTCCTGAAGAGTCAACAATGTTCGAGGCACTTCAAACCATTGCCTCGAAAGAATCATGCAAGGAAGCAGCTGGCAAGCACAAACGACCAAGGAAAGATGATGATCCTGATTCTGATCCTAAAAGCAAGAAGTCAAAGAAATCAAAAGGACCATCTTCTTCACAGCAGCCGCACAAGACTTCCAAGGCTCCTCCTTCCAAACAACAAGCTCCAACATCCGGCTCCGGTCCGACACAGTCAGAAGAACATGTTATGTTTCAACCAGCTGATACTCAGGAAGAACCAGAATCAGCAATTCACGAATTAAAAATTCCTGAATTTCAAGCTGGTCCATCATCTACAACAAAGACTAAAGAGAAGAAGCAGTCGTCGAAGTCAAAGAAAAAGAAGCAAAAGACCACTCACTTCTCATGGCTAGATGTGGACGAAGCTCCTAATTCTAATTGGTTGACCGAGATGATCAAAGCACAACCATCACTTGAGACTGAAGAACCAATGCCTGGAAATACTTTGCAGATGACTCAGAGTATTATGTCGGGTCTTCAAGTTGAACGGTTGTCAAAAGCAGAACTGAGAAGGATCAACCGTGAAGCTACGGACTTTCTGAAGAAAAGGTCAGGAAATAAAGTCGAACTTGATTACCATATGGAGAACATAGCCTGCGCATTATCCGGCTCATTTGACTGGCTCAACCCTGAATCAAATGTCGACACAGAAAAGAAGACACCTTACTTCACAGATTGGACAAAACCGTTGCCTCTACTAGGCTTTCCAGATAGACCCAAGATCCCTTACAGACACTTCTTCAACAACGACTTCCGATACACGCTCACGAAACATCAAAGGAACGATATGCATCTTCACTGACACTTTCAATTTCAGCAGCCCGATATGAACTACCTGACATTGAAGAGTCCGCACCAATCTACTGCAAATCAGTTGTCACATACAACAGAGAAGCTCTTCTCGGTATTCAACACTGGCCGGAAAAACGAAAGCTTGGCTATACCCACAGACTACATCTCAAGTCCAGTGAAAATGTGAAGCAACCGCTTCGTATCGTTGCCATAATGGAGATCGTGGAAGAGAAAAGATTCAACTACGCTTTCATGAAGGAAATCGTCATCAAGAGACTAGACGAGAAGAAGTACAAGTTTTGTGAAGTAGATTTCCCAGATTTGAACCTGAATGACATTGAAGACATGTATTTGGTGAAGGTTCAAGGAAAAATGCTTAACTTCCCAAGGGAAACTCAATACAACTTCATCGCGTCTCTACTACTCTACATCAGACGGGTTATAGTTCAAGAAAGGGTGGAAGATCTTCAACTAGGCGTGGAGAGTTATCAGAACACCATCAACCTCACCGAACCACAGCTCATATTTCCAGGAATTCTAGAGCTATCACAGTATACTCTCGTGCAACAACCATCGTTCGGAATCATCTACCTCAACAAGAAGAATAAACTTCGTCTTATGCGGTTTGATGAAATTCTGAAGTTTTGTGACGAGACACTTCTAAGAGTTCGTGATGGATTGGCAGAAAGGTTAGATGATGAGAAGAAGAGGTTGAAAGAAGGTCGAGAAACAAGGTGGAAAGCTAATGGACGCAGAATGATACGCAACTTTGTCCATACCATTGAAGAGAGGTTGTACCGTCGTCAACAGATCAGAAGGTTGGAAAGCTACATTGGTATTCGTCCTTCATTTCTGGTCTTGACATTTAGATGACCAGATCCACAGTTCACAGACTTTGATGCATAGCTTACATTCTGCCGGTACCAAAATTTCAATATTTTCATTTATTTGATTTGACTTGTAATTATTAAGGCTTGTGCACACATAACAGTGTACAACCCGCATTTTGTATTTAAAGAACCCTGTGGTACGCATCAGTGCCACAATCCTAATATAAGGAGCGAAAGCTTCTTACTTTTGAGTAGAATTAACAAACTTTTCATGATTTCTACAATTCTGCTCAAAAGACAAGTATTACACCTCAATAAGTAATCACTTATTGAGGGGGAGTACTTGATTTCAAACATCGTTCTTAAATCTTAAAGTCTTGTTGATTTCTCCTCATAAGACTCAAAAATGCATATTTTAATCAAAACGTTTACAAAAACAACATTTGATATGCTATTTTGAGGGGGAGAAGCAGAAAAGTGATTAAAATATGATGTCAAAAGTCTTATCTTGTGCGAGCTCGACTCAGAATTGACCCACGAATTGACGAAACAACAAATGTTAGTATTCGAAAGGATTTATCCGAGTAGAAAGTACCGTTTCGAGAAACTCTTTCTAGACGTTTACTTTGATGGGTCTAACTTCCTTTTAGGAATGTTAACAACTTCAAGTTAGTTATTAGGGCTAGTTATCACCTAAAAACTGATAATGCATCCCTTTAACTAAGCAACGTAAACGTGTCCCTCGGGTATATGTCTATTAAGAGTGGATCAATTCAAAAGTGCCAACTCTTCCCGCATATGCAAATTTCTGAAAACATTCATAAGCATATGTGGAGGGGGAGTCTTTCATAAGAAATCCAAAACCTCAAAGTGTTAACAAAAAGTTTTATACTCATAAACACTTTGAGAGATTTTCAATGATTTGGTTCAAAGGCATCAATAGGATAGTCATGGAGTTACAAGGTGACTAAGGATAGGAAAAACCGTCCTATGATCCGCCTAAACCGGAGGGATCTACCCAAGGACATCACCAATAGTTAGAAATTAGAAGTCCTTAGGTATGATATAACAAAAGGAGAAAAGAATGAAAGGAGAAAGAAGGGGTTGAAGAATTAAAAAGAAAATGAATGAAAAGGGTGAAAAGAAATAGCCCTCCATTTTATCAACCATAGGTCAGACACCGGGTTCAATTCATATGCTACTGGTCGTTGCTAAGGCGACACCGGTATTGAAGATAAAAGACGTCATGGACCCAGTGACGCAATGCACCTAAACCTTCTTAGCCACTCAGGCATCTCTCAAAAGATGTTTGTTTCATTCTCACGGGGAACCAGTGTAATCTATCGATCGTCTATTAGAGATGGTTGATATTGAAACAGGAGGCCCTCTGCTCCATGCCTCCGCATAGGAAACCAAATGTGCACTTATCGAGTCTAGAGCCACGAGATAACATAAAAGATCTCTTAGGAACACAAAAATCTTCTACACTAAGTGTCTTGCATCATTGGACACTAAGTGTAAATTATCGAGTCCTTCGCAGATCTTAGCAATCTGCCTTGAACGTTTATGAGGGATTTACTTATGTATTTCTCGAATGATTGAACGGAAATCCTGCCAGGGTCAACATCAAACAGCCCTGACAGCAGGTCACTTCGGTGATTCCTTGTGGATTACGCTTAGTGTGTTCGATGGTTTCAAACGGTCTACAGTCGTGGGGTGATCTCCAGCGACGTACCTAATCGTGGGTGTACGTATGTATGTCTGTGTAAGCCCTCTAGGGGGTATCCGATTAGGAACGGCCTTAGTAAGGATTAGAAGGAGTCTTCACACTATGCTGTCTACGAATTCTAACTCCAAACCTGTAAGTACCGGATGTATTATTGCTAACTGTTTCAATGCAGGTACAACCATCATCCTGAACACCAGCTTCCACATGCTCATACTTACATCTCAACAACTATGAAAGCTCTCATGAAAGATCAAAGCAACACAAAAGTCAAAGATAGATTCCATGCCAAAAGAATCTACAAAGTAATTAAGACAAACGATCTAAAAGCAATGCACCGTCTAAAGAAGTATTCTACGTCAACACAAAGAATCTTCATGTATGAAAAGAGAGCTCCACACGAATGAAAGCTTCAAACGTCAAAGATGTATGAGCATGNATCTCAACAACTATGAAAGCTCTCATGAAAGATCAAAGCAACACAAAAGTCAAAGATAGATTCCATGCCAAAAGAATCTACAAAGTAATTAAGACAAACGATCTAAAAGCAATGCACCGTCTAAAGAAGTATTCTACGTCAACACAAAGAATCTTCATGTATGAAAAGAGAGCTCCACACGAATGAAAGCTTCAAACGTCAAAGATGTATGAGCATGTCGGAGAGATGCAGATCCACTAGAGTCTAAGAAAGTGACGAATGGCAGATTACCACATCATGTGATCACTATCTCATCAACAAAGATAAAGAACAAAGAGCGATGAATCATTACTATTAATCATTTTTGAAGACGTCTAAAGCTATGAAATTCAACAACTAAAGTCCAAAGACAAAGACGTCAAGCAACCTCAAATGACCGTGACGAATATCACTCCTTCATAACCGATCCTTAGGGGGAGATTGTTAGGACCTAAGTTTATCAACATTTAATCAAGTCTCGGTTATTTCAGTATTTGTAATAGGTTGCTAGAATATTTAACTTATCTTGTAAACGTGTAAATTCCATTACACGTCCAATGGGCCTTAAGCCCACACGTTTAAGAAAGGAAGGAATAGGGAAGTGTTGCCCTAGCTCCTCTCCTATAAATAGGACTCTCATGTAATCCTATTTCTTGTTGGTTATTTCATTTTCATAAGGAAACTCTTGCACTTTTATTCTTCATATTTGATATAATCAACCAAACTCTATTTCTTATCTTATTTCTATCAAATAAATACTTGTGTTTAAAATATGGTGACCTAACACAATGCATCCTTAGGAAGAGTGATATGCACAAATACGATGAAGCACTTCAAGAGGGCATGTGCTATGTTGTTAGCGGTTTCTGTGTAACAAACACTATCTTTCATCTATTCATTAAGCTTGATTTATGCCTAGCAGCATTAATTTATGTCTAGCAGCATTAAGTTATGCCAAGCAGCATTAAGTTCTGAGTTACTAGCATTCACCCAAATTCCAATCCAAACAGCTTTTTCTTTGCCTTTCCTGCAAAATGTTAGTCTAGAAACAAAGAAAACACAAGCCATAACATATGAACAATGATCACAACATCTAACCCCTCAAAATTACATAAGTTATCAGAAATGTGTGACCATATGTATCGAATTGTGACTACACTTAAATAATGTGTGACAAAATATGACTCTATGATTTAGACACCTAAATAAATACTTCATGTGACCATATGTAACATCTTGAATTTAGTCACACAAATACTCAATGTGACTAATATCAAGGTTAATAATAACTGAGTTCATATTTTGCTATAAATAATAGTCACATAAATATTTCACAATGTGACTATTTTGAATGTATTGGTCACATATAATACCCTTATGTGGCAATAAACATAATTTAGATACGCATTTTGTGATATGGTGCGACTATTGTAAAGCCTATAGTTACATGATCGTGCTTCAATTAAATGTGACTATACACATTAGGATTTGGCAAGCAAACACACACTAAACTTTAGACACACATATTAACTTATGTGACCATATGTATCGAATTTTTGTTACACTTAATCATGTTTCTATGGTTTCGTGTGACCATATATGACAGTTGGTCACACTCTTCAAGTGTGTGACATATATTTGTCACTTTTAAATGCATATCATGACTAACGCTTCTAACTTACTTTTCAGTTGTCACACATTTAAAATTCATATGTGGCTAAATATTCAGCAAAGAATAGTAGTCACATTTAAATAATGTGTGACAAACTTGACTATATAATTTAGCCACATACACAATTACTTCATGTGACCATATTTCTATTTTGGTCACACTCTTCAATTGTGTGACATATATTTGTCACATATGTATATCTATAATGTGACTAATGTTTAAAGCTGATTTGTATCTGTCACACGTCCCGAATTAAAAGTGACTAAATAATCAAAAAATATTTACCAGTTACCCTCTAGTCACATAAATACACAAATGTGTGACATATATCTTCCGAAATGGTCACACAGGTCGGATCGAGTGTGGCTGTTTATTTTATTCTCGTACATTTAGTCACGTAAATATGTTACAGTGTTACAGTTCAAAATCGGCCATGTGTGACGAATACCAGTTTTTGTACCAGTGAAAGTTGCGACTCTGATAATTCAGCTAAAGCAGGTCAGTTGGTGCGAGGGCAAAAGTTGGACAAAAGATGCAAGTAGGAGATAAGAATCAATGTCGAAGCGGTGGCATCGTAAGTATAAAACAACGTATTAACAAAAAACGTGGATTAATTGATAATGTTGGAAAGAAATTGAGTGGTTAATACCATGATACCAAAATAAGTTAAAAAAGATGACGATGGTGGAGAATGTGTTTGATTTTGGTATTCTGTTGTTTGATAAATAGGATAAATGGGTG
The DNA here is from genome assembly GCA_014162995.1 of Artemisia annua. Classification (NCBI taxonomy): domain Eukaryota; kingdom Viridiplantae; phylum Streptophyta; class Magnoliopsida; order Asterales; family Asteraceae; genus Artemisia; species Artemisia annua. The sequence goes on along the minus strand of LBNU01002153.1, from coordinate 273,770 downwards.
TTTGGGTTGGATTTTGTAGGGAAAAAAAAATAAACTAAAAAGTTAAAAAAATTACTTAGGATTTTTTTATAAGCATTAAAAAGGTTTCAAAAAAATTAGAAAACTTTTAAAAAAAATATTACCAGTTTGTTTACAATTAAAAATTTTTAAAACTTCGTAACATTAAAACATTTAAAAATATTCAGAAAATTATATTAACATAATTTAATAAATAATTAATAAAATAAATAAATAACATTAATTGTACAACGTTATAATAAAGTGATAAAAGTGATGTCTTTTATTAAAAATATAATATTATAATATAATATAATAAATAATTAGAAACTACGTCGGTGATTATTCATATAATAATGTTAGCGTCGTATAAAACCCCCTTATCGTTTTGGACTCGCCAGGTATCTTGGCGGCCATGCTGATTGTCCACCTTAGCTATCTTGCCTTTTTTTTTTTTTTTTTTTTTTTTTTTTGAAGATAGCTAAGGTGGACAATAGCAATGGACCGGCCCAAATACCTGCGAGTCCAAAACGATAGGGTTTTACGACGCTACATTATATATATAGTAATAATCACCGACGTAGGGTTTAAATCTATTTATTATTATTATTATTATTATTATTTTTATTATTATTATTATTATTATTATTATTATTATTATTATTATTATTATTATTATAAGACATCACTTTATTATACGTTTTAAATTTATTTATTTATTTATTTTAATTAATTTTATTTATTAAATATTTTTAATATAATTTTCTGAATATTTTAAATGTTTTAATTTTTAAAGTTTTTTAAAATTTTTAATTGTTGAACAAATCTGTATAATTTTTTTTAATGTTTTTAATTTTTTTTTAACTTTTTAATGCTTATAAAAAAATCTAAGTAAATTTTTTTTAATTTTTTGATTTTTATTTTTTTTTTCTACAAAATCCAACCCAAACACCCATTTATCTCTATTTTATTCAAACAACAGAATACCTAAATCAAAACACATTCTCACCCATCTTCATCTTTTTTAACTTCATTCTGTTATCATGTATTAACCACTTCATTTTCTTTCAACCATTATTCAACTAATCCACGTGACTTTTTGTTTTAACTTTGGAGATCATTTTCATTTTCGAAAACAATTGATCAAAAATTGTGGCTCTTACCTAAAGGCAAAGCAAGCCATGATGTAAAAAAAATGTCACGAAAAGGAGGAAGCTGTCTAGCAGTATATGAAACGCCCAATTTTTTTTCAAAAAAAAATAATAAAAAATAAAAAAATTAACTGCATACATCGTATAGGCACTCTGAGACATGATATTAGCTTTTCGGTGAAAACACGTTTCTACTAGTCATAAATTCATGAAAATATGGAATTATACATCAAATGTATTGAATAACAATGACAAAAGTTTCATAACAATAACGAGTGGAAGTGTTAAATACTTGGAATGCGTGTGTTAACCCAAACACCCCTTTTTTACTCATAAACTCATGACTTGTTCATAACATATTATTTGATACTAAAACTTAACGACATCTATTATGGACTTGTAAGACCTTTAAACACAATAACTTTGAGGCGTATACTAGCTGATAAACAAATAGGGTGGATGGGTGCTTGTCACCTATGTTTTCGAGCATTATCGTTCCCTTAAAATCACAACATTTAATATACAAGCTCAAACATCCTTTTTCTTCACCTACATGAACGCATAGCTAAAAACTATTAAGTCATAATGACTTAGTAAGTATACGGTATTGAATCTAAAACATGAATATAAACATTCTTTAACCCTGAAAGCTTCGTAACCAGTATCTAATTTTTGTTCCTTTACTAAACATCCATTACTGAACTGAAACTCAAACTGAATTAAAAACTAATGTAAAATTGAGACTGAGCAATATATGAGCAAAAACCTAAATCTAAACTGAAACTGAATTATATCTTAAACTAAAACTTTATCCTCTTGCACGGATACGATCCAGGTTTCTTGTTCCACAACTCACATGATTGATTGAGTGCGTAAAGCATATTATTTCCTCACATGACCGTGTACTTAACAGATGACCACATGGGTCATCATGAGACATGAAATATAGACCTCACGGATCAACATGAATCCTGAACATGAAATCATTACCTATGGTTCAACGTGAATACTGAACATGACATGATGACCTCACCAAAAGAGATGGGTTTACAAATCCGTTCCCATTCCATACCCATAATGATTCCCTTATCCAACCAAACGCCCCCTAAAATATATTTGTACAGTAATTTTCAAAAGAAAGAGTGACACTTACAAATTCAAAGAAAGGTTGCATAAAATGTACATTATAGGCGAATTTTCACTACAACATCAACCACTTTTAGCAACAGAAAGGGTTGTCGCCAAAAGAGGGAAATTTTTGTCGCTAATGCTTTTAGTGACAGAAGGTTGTCGCCCAATAGGTTGTCACCTATAGTCCGTCACAGAAAGTATTTGTGACAACATGTTTCTACTTTTGGCGTCAAACAGTGGGACCCACAAATTTTCAGCCAAAATCCTTTGACCAGAGTGGGCCCTATCATTTAGCGACAACATCAGTTGTCGCAAAAACATTTTTCATAATTTATTTTTTTTATCATTAATCATTAATTAAATAAATATTAATAAATAAAATAAAATTCTAAAAAAGGCAGGAAACCTTTTGCGACAACACCATTTGTCGTAAAAACCAAAAAGTCAAACTGGTCCAGTTTTTTTTGTCAATTTTAGCGACGAAGGTTCCAACTTTTGGAGACAGCTAAGTGGTCGCTAAACGTTGCTGTGCAGGAAAAAAATAGCAGCAGCATTGCTGCAATTCCAGATTTATTCCGGAATTTTTTCCGGAAAAAATTTACCAAAACAATGCCATAAATCACCCAAATCAATAATGCAAAATGCTTTCATTCATTCATTCATTCAAAACCGCCGAATTACAAAAGAAGATCCATACAAATACTAATAGTTCCGCTAATATACTTATTCAAATTAAAAAAGAAAGATCCATCATACTAAATAATACTACCAAACTCACTACTACCCATCATCACCAAACTCACTACTCGGCATCATCAGACTCGTCATCAAACTCACTACTACTACCATCATATCCAACATCATGCCCACTATTACCATCCCCACCATCATCATCTTCATCAACATTTATCGGTTTGTAACAGTTATCGAGGTCGAGATTAGAACTAGGGTCGGAATTAGTAGTACTAGGACCGCCACGATCATATGTTGAACCAGGAAACATAGGAGTGCACGAGTCGGGCATTTGAAACTGTGAAGTGGGTGTACCTTGTTGACAGTTGTAGAAATCCAGAAATTTCTTAAGCAAGTTTCTTTGCTCCCTGCTTCTTCAACTCTTCAATCTCCTCCCGAGTACAAAAACCTTGGTCCACTTGTGAGATACTAGAACTCGAGCCCGTGCCCGGTAACACCCTGCCTACACCCGCAATATATCCCCGATTTTGAGAATGCAGGACTTCATCGATGATTTGGCGGTCTGTCTTGGGATCCATCTTTTTTTGTTTGATTGCATCTTGAATCGCCCTCATTTCTCCCTGTGTAGTTCAAAAATAACAGAGTTAATATTACAAATGACGAATACGGTCAGATATGTGAATAAGTTCTTCGTGTCAATTAACAAATAATTAATACCAAATAATACCAAATAAGCAAACATCACTGTATTAGAATATAGATAGAATAATGAACAAATCATTAAATTCACAGTTGGATCATTTGCGATTATAGGGGTGTTATCGGGTGCAAAGTAGTAAACATTACCATTTACCAACATTTAGCACTAAACATCAACATTTACCAAGGTGTGCGTTGACTAATAGTTTTCATTTGATTATTTCTCAATGTACTAATAGTTAGCACTAAATATCACCACTCGATTATTTCTCAATTTAACAACAGTTAGCACTAAAAATATTGACTGGAACAATGTCGATTACAACATTACAGCAGCCAACTTGAATAAGTTCCATTACAGGTTGCACCACTAAACTCATTACCAAATACTCCTAGTGCAGCAGTAGTCTATCACACATCAGTACAAAGGCCAACTTGACGGTACTAAACCAAATACTGATTCTACAAAACACAAACAGCCAAATACGGATTCTGCGATTGAAACAACCAAATGCCAAACGCCTCTTTTGACTTTAACCCAAAACCAAGACATACATTTTTTAGAACCAAAACTGAACCAATAAAGTCTGGGTAATTTGCGGCAGGGAGGGATCTAAGGCCTGGGCAATTAGGGAGTATGATACATGCGTGCTTTTGATAATTGACCCATACTAAACAAATGAACAATGGGTCATCATATTCAGTTAACATACTTGATTTCCAAGAGAGCATCAAAAACTGAAAACTGACAAACGTAGCAAACAAGTATCACCATGATAATAGTGAGGTGTCTTAAGAATCACATCATGCTTTTCTAAGTCTACAGGCACAAGCTCTTTCCTAGTTGGCTGGTTGAACCACATTTCACGCATAAATCATCTATCTATTTCAAATTCTACTTTCATTCATTCCAGAAACAAGTATATCATTACAAAACAGTTAAGTAAGCATTTAGAGACAATAAATCATCATAGAAACTGTATGAAACTTTAAAAAAATAGTTTAAAACTAGATTTTGTAGGAAAAAACAGGTAATTGAGCATAAAAGATTGAGCATCCTCGGCTTTTAATATCACTCAAGACAGAATAAATTAAAAACTATCGGGACAAATAGAACTTGAAACCCTCAACTGAATATTAGATGATCAGTCGATCGCTAAGAAAATTCAACAAGATTTGCAACTAAAATAATATGATGCAACACACACAAACAACTCTAATAGCAGCAAACTCAAAATTATACAAAACTAGGGAAACCAAAAACTATAATGGTATCAAAAATTATATATACCAGTTCACTGGATCACAAAGGCAAAAAAATAATAATAATAAAAATAAGTAAATAAATAAATAAACAAATAGTGAACTTACGTATATCCTTTCGTTTTCCTCATTCTTGAACTGGCCCTTTTTGTCCGTATGATTTTTCCTCCAAGTCTCGACCAAGTCCTCGTGTTTCTTTTTTGTTGAGAACTATAAATAAATAATATAAAACAAATTAATAACAAACTATATATGTATTCTGCATATTTAAATAAAAGTACCTTTGCAGCAGACTATCCTAATTCCCATTTTTCTTTTGAGCAACTATCCTAATTCCCATTTGAAAAGTCTATTTTGAACAATCATGTTGCAATTCCAAATTCAAAGATACTATCCTAATTCCCATTTAAAAAAAGAGGTACTACCAAAATCAAACACAAACATAAATTAACAAATCAAACACAAAAACATAAAAACCCATTAAACATTAATAAAACAAAACACATTAAACAAAACTCGAACCTTTAAACAAAATAGATGAGGTGGCTGTCGTGTTCGGCGGTGTCAGACGGCGACGGCAACAGCAAACGGCGGTGGGTCAGCGACGGCAGCAGTGAACGGCAACGGTGGCTGTGAGAGAGTAAATAAAATCATAAACCAAACCAAAATCATAAACCAAAACCAAATTAAAACTAAAATTCAAATTAAATAAAAACAAAACCAACAAAAACCATTTACCTCTAATTAGGTGCTAGTGTGGTGGGGTGGCAGTGGCGGTCTGGCAGTGGCGGGGGGTTGAAGGTGAAGGCGGTTTTTACTTTTTAGGTGGATGAGTTGTGTGACTGGGGAGATGAGGATATATACACTTGCAAAATCCAGATCCTATTTTTAGGTGGATCAGTTATCTTGGCGCATAAAGTTAGAGGGAAATGAAATTCCCACTAAAATTTTATTAACTTTTTAAATAGTTTCATTTAATTATCTTTAATTAAAAATAATTTTAAAAACTTATTTGCCATTTTTTTAAATAAATTAAGATAGGTTAAAAATAATTTTACTTAATTATAAACCTGGTTCGACCCGGCCGGTTCAACCGGTTGAACCGAGAACCGGAGTGATGGCCGGTCCGTTGTATGCCGGGTTTTTGTTCAAATTCAAACTGGATTGAACCACCTGGTTTTGGTCGACTCGGGTTGAACCACCGAACCGAAAACCAGCCGGTTCAACCTCATGATAGGAGAAGAGAGAAAAAAAAAAAAAAAAAAAAAAAAAAAAAAAAAAAAACTTTGATGTAATTAGTAGAGGATGTAAACAGAGATGATTGTGCAATTAATGTAATTCTGTTACACCTTCTCGTCTTGTTATAGATCGACCGGTGGTTGCTTCGATTACTTGTAAGTTGGCTTATAGTAATAGGATGCGGTGGATGGTGGTAGCGACGGAAAATGGCGATGACTATGTTTGTGAGGAGTAATGGAGTAGTGTGTATCTTATGAGTTTTAATTTGTTACATTAACGTGTGTAATGAGTGAAAATGAAACACTCAAAAGCTTTATGTGGATTTGAAGAGAGCCACCCAACATGTGGTCTAGTTATTTGACTTTTCATAACATATACATAATCTTTTTGATAATGTTTATTAAAATGAATTATTTTACTACAAGTATTTGCATAATTATCTTTGAATGTATAAAAACTTTGGATACTTCGCATATTTTGTATAATATTGTTTTGGTCTTATCTTGGAAACATAAAGTGTATTACACCTTTATTATTAACACACTAAATACCAGTATCTTTATCTTTTGGCATAAAACCGGTTTGACCCGGCGATTCAACCGGTTGACCGGGTCAATTAAAAACCCGGGTTTTAAAACATTGGTTACAACTTGTGCAACATTTTGTGGCCAAACATCCTAATGCCTTTGTCAACATAATCAAATATAAACTCCCCTGTATGAGATTTTGCCCATTACTTGGTAATTTATATAGAGAGAAAGAATCACAAAAGTAACTAGATATCCAAGTCTTCGTCACCATTAATATATATATGCCCAAACAAGTCATCTTCGCGGAAGGGAAGAAAGAAAGAAGATGAAATAAGTACACGCATCCGTAGAACTTCACTTCAAACCCAAATAAATGATAAAGAATTCTCCCCATAGTCACAAACATCTGATACTAGCCGTTGTCATTTGATAGTGATTCTTGTTTAGGATCGATAAGCAATTCGTGGTGTTGTTGGAGGTGGTTTGAGATATATTGGTGTTGATGATAATGAAACAAGGAAATGAATCATGATCTACAAGATGGTTTAACCAATAATCTCATGTGTTTAGTTAAGGTGGAAGTTAAGGTTTAGGGTATATAGACATTAGGTTATTCGATGAGGTTAGGGTTTTGTTTATGTAATAATCTTTTGATATTTCCTTACTCAAAATCCCATCTCGTTACTCGATATCCTAAGTCAATTTCGGCAGAGTTTCGTTTAGATTAGTCCAAAAGAAATCCTTACTCGATAAACGATAAGGTTGGACCAGCCTTACTCGGCAAACTATAGGAAGCATACTCGAAACACGATCCCTTACTCGAAATTAAACCCTTAATCGGTAAGAAAATACCCTTACACGAAAATTTTGCCCCTTACTTGGTAATTTGGCCCATACTCGGTAAATGCTGCCCATACTCGGTAAAGTCTAACCCATACTCGGTAAACGCTGCTCATACTCGGTAAAGTCTGTCCATACTCGGTAGGTTCTTCCATACTCGGTAAAACTGACCATACTCGGTAGAAACTGACCATACTCGGTAGAATCTGACCATACTCGGTAGAATCTGACCATACTCGGTATTTCCAGCTCCATACTCGATATTTGGCACCCAAACTCGATATTTGGCACCCATATTCGATATTTTGGCATTTATACTCGATAAGATCATCACCAAACTCGATAAAACACGTACCAACAGCCCATAAAACACGAAATTACACCCCAAAACACTACGAATCGCCCCTGGTTAGCTCTGATGCCACTTGTTATGACCAAGAAACACTATTCAGGAGGTCGGGGATGCTCGAAATAAAGGAAAGACATGGTATTATTAGATTGAAAGAATGGGAAAGATGTGTGTGTTTTCTAGAGAGAGAAAGAAGGAAAACACACACACCTTGTGTTACAATGAGACATCCAACCTTCCTAGTTGCCACTAGGAGGGTATTTATACTACTTTACACACTAATCTATACCCATATGGCAAGACTAGTCCTTACACATTAATACTATTGCAATTCCCAACTATAACATAACTTTTAACGCTAACAGATAGTGTGGGAAATTAATATTCAACACAAATGATAACTACAATGAAAGTTCAACCAAATCATATACAACTTGAACTTGGCAACTTACCGATGAGTGGTGGTGGTTGCACTGTGGACGGCGGGATGATGGGGAGAGGCTTTCCAAGTTGCAGGTGAGACTTGAGGGTTCAGAGTAAAAAACCTAGATCTAAAAAAGTAAAAAGTAAAAAGTAAAAAATGAAACCTTATCACTTTATTAGTTTATAATGCCAAGGTCAATGAGTGGTAGATACTATATTAGACTATTACATTGATTGAAAACATAAATATGAATTAAGTTTTAAAATTACTAGCTTAGGCCCAAAAGAAATAGTCCAAATACTACAAATTCAAGCCCAAATTCTCAATCCTTTAAATGCTCCTAAAAATGACGTCACGCCTTACGATATGCATGCCTTTGCGCGCCTTTTTACGCCTTAACCCATGTCACGCCTTAAGCCGACACCAAGGTCTATTTCATGACGGCGAGGTTATACCTCACGCCTTTTAGAACACTGGTTATTGATGTTGTAGTAGTTGTTGTTGTTGTTTGATGTGTTAATGTTAATGTGAGTTGACCTATTATTTCCAAAAAGTTGTACTAACCTACAACATTCATACCACCAAGCAATATTCTTCTTATATTCAATCGGGTTTAAGTTGCATATCGTAAACATTAGGAAGTCCAAACGTGCATAACTCTTGGTTTCTGTCACAGTCGTCATAGTTACGCCAACCTTTTCGATTAGACTCCCAAGCTTACTACTACTAGATAGTTTTTCTATGTTCGATGTCTGAACCAACTCCCCAGTTTGATCCGAGTTCTCCTACAACTGCCTTAGTATCATCTCGACCAATCCGTTTAACAAAACTTGTATATCAATTTCATCTCGAGTCATCGGTTTAACATTTAATGTATATCAATATCATTTTAACTCACCCGTTTAACATACATTGTATATCAATATCATCTCGACTAATTTATATATCTTCTATATTTTTTTAATAATTATGAATAATTTTAAAAACAATTTTAAATAGAAATCCACTTAATACGTTAATAAAATATTATTTTTGTGATAAACAAATTTATATATCTTAAAAATTAATTTTAACAAGTATAAATAATTTTAAACACACTTCAACTACAAATCTAATTTTCATAACTTAAATCAAATAGTATTTTTTGAGTAAAATAATTTACATATTAAAAAAAATAACTTTAACAACTATCAATGATTTTATTAAAAAAAAAAAATGAATTCAACTTTTAGCAACGACGATGTTGTCGCTAAAGTGTTGCCGGATTTTTTTAATTTTATTTCGCGGTTATTTTATTTTCGGTAAAATTATTAAATTTTGTAATTTAACTTTTAGGGACAACTCATGTTGTCGCCAAATGTAAGGCAGGATTTTTTTAAATATTCAGGCCTATTTTATTTTCAGGTAAAAAAATTTAAATATACTTTCACTTTTGGAGACAACTTGGGTTGTCGCAAAAAGTGTGGCAGATTTTTATTTTATTTTTTCCGCAATTTATTTTTGGCCAAAAAATAAAAAATTGTATTATCACTTTTGGCGACAACATGGGTTTGTCGCAAAAAAGTTTGGTCAAAGCATTGCAAAAGTGTTGAATATTGTGGGGGCCCCTTAACCTTTAGTGACAACTTTATGCTGTCTCCAAATCGGTCCGTCTCTAAAAGTCTTTTGTGGTGTAGTGTTTAGCAAGACCTTTATACAAAAGACACATCGAACAGTTTAGATGATAAATANATTTATTCTAGGGCACAATGCAAGAGGAACCAGGAATGGATTCATCCTCGCCATCAGGAATCACTGATCCAATGCTTGCATGTTCCCGGCCACTAATGGAACGACGGCTTAGGCCTCAGCATGACCAAGCTCTCAAATGTCCTCGATGCGACTCAACTCACACTAAGTTCTGCTACTACAACAACTACTCACTTACTCAACCTCGTTACTTTTGCAAAACATGTCGTCGTTACTGGACTAAGGGTGGCACCCTTCGTAACATTCCAGTGGGTGGCGGATGCAGAAAAAACAAAAAAGTCTCATCTTCCAAGAAACCTACATCCACCTCCCTGAACAATAATAACAACAATAACAATAACGACAATAACATCCACCACCACAACCACCAAAATAACCACCAACATTTGCTTAACCCTAACCATAACCATAACCATCCCTTGATTATGAACTCTACTGATTTACAGTTGTCCTACCCTGATTCTTCTATGCAATTTTCTGCGTCTAACTTGTTTGGCATTGGGAATTCTAGTAACATTCCGGGGTTTATGTTTGAGAATTTGAATAGTAATGCTACTAGAGCTATTGATTTTATGGAAAATGGTGGTAGTGGAGGCATTGGGAGCCAGTTTATGGGCATGATGGGTAACAATGGCTACCCGACGGAGATAAGTGGTGTAAATGTGATGGGACAAAATTATCATGGTGGTAATCTTTGTTCTCCTTTTGGGGGAATGACTCTAGATTCTATTAATAATCCATTTATGGAAAGAGGGTTAATCGCATATAATCATGATGGAAATGAGACGACTGATACAGTTAGTTCTCTTGATGTAAAGCCAAAGCTTTTGGCTTTAGAATGGCAAGATCAAAATGTTGCAACTTCTAATGGTGGTGGTGGGTACGTGACGGGTCTTGGTTCATCGTGGGGTGGCATTATGAATGGGTACGGACCATCTACGACGAACTCATTGGTGTAACAAGCTGGTTGGAATCAAGGGTGGGCCGGATGGATGACTAATGTTTGAACTTTTATGTGTGAATGAGAGTTCAAAAATGACTGCTTTGGTGGAATTTGGAACTTGTTTTCGTTATATAATATTTAATAGTGTTGTTGAGTACTGAATGTTATTTTATTTAACATTCAAGATCGTAGGATTTTGTGACATATCGAGAAAGATAATTAGTGTGTTTTTTAATGTTTTTTTTAACTTATATCTTAGTATTACATGATCTTTTAAGATTTTCAAGAGAATGTTTTTTTAGTTGTCTTTTACTGAACGAAGAATTGTCTACGACTATGTTTTGTCGACTTCCTAATTTCATAATTAAATAGCTATAATGGTATAATTAATTAATCATGTCTTATTGTTGGTTGTATATTGAAAAACATTGCTTTGGATATCACGGATTAAGTTAACTGTACGTGTAAACAGTTAGTGATGATAGAAAATTAGTTTTGTCCATCTGCATGGCTTGATACAAATAACACATTACACATGGAATATTGTCTATTAATGTATAGACCCTAATGAAAATTTTGGAGAAGCCAAAATGGAAATTTATCATTAACTAATCAAAAAAACTTATTATACCAACGAATTAAAAAGATATATGTTCTTGGAGTTTAAAAGATACAACTAGCTAGTGTTGGAGTAAATTGCAAGACTCATCCTTGTGGTCTGCGTCGTTCCATTAGTGGCATTGGGAATGCTAGTAACGATTCTTCTATGCAATTTTCTGCTTCTAACTTGTTTTGAAGATTATGAATTGGTTGTTGTTGTTGTCATTATTGATTCTCGGGAAAAGAGGTTTGTGTATTGATCGTATATATTTTCTTTTATGAATCTAGGTAAGTGAATAAGTGCCTACCAATGTGGATAAATTTTTTGCTCAAAAAAAATGTGGATAAATAGTCAAAAAGAAAATAAAAATTCAAGTGGTAAAATAAGGGAGGTTAAAAATGAGCGTATTTTAGTCATTTCAGTTTAGGCAAAGACAAATTTAAACCCAAGGTTTCCTCACAAATAGGCCGCCTGCAATTTTTAAACCATATAAGTATGAAACATGCAATTTGACCAATGAATTTTGCAATTTCCTCCTAGTGTAATTTTAGAGGTTTCATAAATTATTATTTTTTAAATCTACACAATTTGTCTCTCTGTAAATCTAGCTTTATGAGATATTTTGAGCGTAAAGTGTATTTTGATTTATAATGTTGAATACATTTTCAGGTTAATAAACTACGGACTATCAAACTTTCTTTTACTTATCTTTCTTAATAACAAGATTCAATAGAAAAAGATAAAAACATAAGGTATTCTAATTTTATCAAATATAAAAGGAGAAGAAAAGTAAAAGTGAAGGTGATGAAAATAAAGCAAAGCCAAAATTGTCTTAAAATACGCGTAATCTTTGCATGTGACGCCTATGTCTCTATGTGTTTTGACGGCTCTCGGAATTTCATAAAGAATTAAACAGTGAGCGTTGGCAATGCATGCGGTGAAGCCCTCGGGGAGGCTCACCCCGTGCGGTGAACACCGCTGCCGCCTATGCGGTGAGGGGCACGGTGAGCCCCGTTCGTAAAGTTATACCGAACGGTGGAGTGTATTTTTTTCGAACGTTGGAGATGAAAGAGACGTTGAAAGAGACGTTGGAGGGTAAAATGAAGTGAGTGAAGGGTGAGGGGTGTGTTGCCAACAAAAAATGAGTGAGGGAAGGGAAAAGTGGGGGGATGATGTGGCATAAGGGGATTGGGTGAAAGTGAGTGAAGGGAAATGGGGTGAGGGGTGTGTTGCCAACCCCCTTAGTACTTTTAAAGTTTTAATCACTAATCATGAACTGATCAAAATTATAGTACTCAGTTGTTAAATTTGATGTAAATTGGTGAATATAGCTTGTATTTCAGTGAAAAAGTTTTGCTAGAATAGAGAAAAGTAACACTGCCGTAGGTGTTTGCCTGATATGTCCTCACCATTTGCACCAAAAAATTATGAGCCAAGTTGTGCAAACAATTACTCATTTTGTCATTTGTTAGTATGTTATCACCAATGAGTTACTTGCTTTGCCACAGGAATTAAAACATGTTAAAAATTAGGAGGGAAATGATAAGGTAAATTAGATGAAAGTTGCTTTATTATACACACTATCTCATTAAGTACTTTAAAAATGCACTATTTGTGTTTCATGCTTTTATAAAAACCATTTTTAAAAAAGCTCGTATTATTTTTACTCTATTTTTTACTTTTCACACCTTATAGCCGATTAAAGTATCGTCATCTCTAATTCTTTTATGTTTAAGTTTAACTTCTAAAAATCATATCATTCAATCCAAAATATTTTCCTCTTTAGTTAGATATCGATTTCTACATGGTTTCGAGCCAGGAAAAAAACATCACTAAATTCCACGATACGTGATAATAGATTTACGACACTCCACGCTAATTGTGATAGAAGCCACGCTTTGGGTGCATTTATAGCCTGAAAGGTTGCGTACAACTGTCATTCATGAATTTATCTTCTCACGCTTAGAGATATTCTCATTTATTAACGTTATTGCTGTAAATCGATAAGACACGATACCACGTAACACTATGGTTATAAATAGTAGTGTGTTTGAGATCTTTTCTCATGAAGTACTTTCTTTTCATTTTCATGCATATCCCTACACAAAATGTCTTATCAGTTAGTAATTGTTCCATCTTTAATGATAACTCATTCATTAGTTTTGTCAAGCCTTGGTCACTACACGCTGGTAGAGGGTCTCATATCAACTCTTCGTTGTGGCAGAATTCGTTTTTTATTTCGTCGAAGGTCGGAGTATAGAATGTGAAGCTTAGCTGCTTATGTGCCGTGACCTTTTTGATCCAAAAAATTAGTACAGAAGTAGTTTGGTAGACCACATTTAGAAGGATCTTTAGCTTTAGACATGACTAAATCAAAAGGTGTTATCAATTCATGTCAGACCCTCGATAATTTGGAGATTCATTAAAGTTTAATTTTCTTAGCCGTCCCTTCATACACGAGTTTTGTAATCACGAACAAGTAATCGTAATTTTTTTTGTTAATGTTAATGCAATATTTTCTTGATGCGTTTGATACTTTGTTTTCTGATTATAAATATTTCTTAGATACAACTAATATAAAACAGAGTAGCGAATACTTAAAACATAACTTTTATTACTGATAATTACATGGAAGAAGAACCCCAAAATATATCAATGTCTACAGACACACAAAATACATCGAAATCATACATTCAAATTACAACAAAGCATAATCGAATAAAATATATCACGACTTTCACGAGTTTCATAGATAAGCATCATGGTATTCTTGTACTCAAGCATCTGATTCGGGTTTTTAATATCCTCCTTAAGACGTGCAACCTCATCCTCATGACGATAGCGCATTGCCTTGTATTGTCAATTCAGTAAAAAAAACCACAAATTTCATCCACATCACCTTTAGGGTTTGAAATACACAGAATTTTTCCTCCGAATAAAAACGAGAGTAGTTACATGGTGGTGGTTGTACAACAACAAAAATAGGTGATGGTGGATGTACTCCATCAATCGGCGATGGTAGTTATAATGGTGAGTCATTCGGTGGTGGTGTTGGTGCTGATGGTGGTGTTGCACAACAACAGCAACTGGTGACGGTGGATTGACTTCAACAGTCAGAGAAGGTGGTTATAGTGGTGAGCCAGGCAGTGGTGATAGGTTTAGTAAGTTATGCAGTGGTGATTCAGCCCTTAAACGCTTATTTGATCGCAATGTTTGATTGTAAGCACAACAAATGCTGGTAGGTGGTATAAATAGACGAACGGGCATCAAATATTTCTCGCCAAATTAAAGTATCAATTTTATGCCTCCTCTTAGCGAGGTAAATAACTACTATTGCATGACATGATAGTGTCTGTAAACATTGATGTGATTATTGTCTCTCTAGCAAATGTAATTATTACACAAACAACCGTATGTTGTCGTTCGGTATCGCAGTTGTCACTATTACTTTTAATGATTTGACATAATGTAACGATTAAGTCATTACAGTATACCTTGCACTGGGTTTACCCCACATTTTTATTCGAACATCCACTATACAATCAATATGAATAAGATCAATATATTCTGGATATAAAAAAGTATAAAAATTATATAACAACAAAGCATGATCGAATAAAATATATCACGACTTTCACGAGTTTCATAGATAAGCATCATGGTATTCTTGTACTCAAGCATCTGATTCAGGTTTTTAATATCCTCCTTAAGACGTGCAACCTCATCCTCATGACGATAGCGCATTGCCTTGTATTGTCAAATTCAGTAAAAAAAACCACAAATTTCATCCACATCACCTTTAGGGTTTGAAATACACATAATTTTTCCTCCGAATAAAAACGAGAGTAGTTACATTGTGGTGGTTGTACAACAACAAAAATAGGTGATGGTAGATGTACTCCAGCAATCGGCGATGGTGGTGTTGGTGCTGATGGTGGTGTTGCACAACAACAGCAACTGGTGACGGTGGATTGACTTCAACAGTTAGAGAAGGTGGTTATAGTGGTGAGCCAGGCAGTGGTGATAGGTTTAGTAAGTTATGAAGTGGTGATTCAGCCCTTAAACGCTTATTTGATCGCATTGCTTGATTGTAAGCACAACAAATGCTGGCAGGTGGTATAAATAGACGGACGGGCATCAAATATTTCTCGCCAAATTAAAGTATCAATTTTATGCCTCCTCTTAGCGAGGTAAATAACTACTGTTGCATGACATTATAGTGTTTGTAAACATTGATGTGATTATTTTCCCTCTGGCAAACGTAATTATTACGCAAACAACCGTACGCTGTCGTTCGGTATCACAGTTGTCACTATTACTTTTAATGATTTAACATAATGTAACAATTAAGTCATTACAGTATACCTTGCACTGGGTTTACCCCACATTTTTATTCGAACATCCACTATACAATCAATATATTTTGGATATAAAAAAGTATAAAAATTATATATATATATATATATATATATATATATATATATATATATATATATATATATATATATATATATATATGATTTGGACGATACCCGAAAACTTATATATATAGGTTGGTGGTTTAAGTCATATATTTCCCAAAAACAATTGATCATGTCCCAATTGAAGTCTTTCACATATCATGATACCTACAAATTTCCCAAATATATTTCTACGCATTTCATCCCAAGTCTTAATCTCTAAACGTCATTACATGTACCTTATATCTTTAGAAAAATATTGTTTTGGTTAATCAATAAGTCGGAACAATCACGATTACCAATAAATCCCGTCTCTAAATATACCATAATCCACATTTCTAATCTTACCTTCCTATTGTTTGGGTTTTATAAAAATTTATTTTCACAACTTTCTCTCGCTGTGAAATCAACTGAACCTACCATTCAATCCGCATTCCTAGATGTAAAAACGGACTTCGTTTCTGACGTTTTAAAAAAAGACATTCGTTTCAGGACAATCTCCTTAAGAAGGTATCGATTTTGGACGAGGCGATCAAAAGCAAAACTGAAAAAAGATCAAGGAGATCGAACAACTTTCCTACAATAGATCTAACTATCGCAGGGATGTTGTCGATTTTTCGTACCAGGATATGAGTCGTGACACCTCTATCTTAGATGGATGTGTTCAACTATTAAAGAAGCTAAATTAACCCATTGGTGCGAAACAGTAATTTCTTGATGATGTGTTCACCAATTATGATTAAGTAGATTTTTAGGTTTTTATATGATGTTATGTACTTTTTTTTTCTATGATGGTTATATACTAAGATTTTTGTTTGGAATTTAAGTAATTACTTATTTAGTTTTGCTTTTCTCATTATGAGATTAGCCAACAACAATTAAATAAGCGCAAAATACCTATTAATGTACTATACTTGCCACAAATGTTACTTTCGTGTACTGAACAATTTTTTTTCCTTATATGGGTACTGAACTTTCATTTTTTGGTCTTTTTAATGTACTTTGTGACATTTTTGCCCCTGGATTTTTAATAATTTGAGGGGCAAAAACATCACAAAGTACATCAAAAAGAGCAAAAAATAAAAGTTTAGTACCCATATAAGGAAAAAAAATTGTTCAATACACGGAAGTAACATTTGTTGCAAGTATGATGCATTTTGAAGGAATTTACCCGTTAAATAATAACTAAGATGAACAATAGTAATGAAAGTAGACGAATAAGAAAATTATCAATAAAACTAACTTAAAATAGTAAATATTAAAAATATAATGATACATTCGGAATATCCATAAAAGATACATTTGGTAAATCCATATAAAGATACATCGGTTTATGTTGTTGATAAAACGTATATATTGGCTAGACCATGTAAATTTTGATGGATATTTGACTTTTGATCTACCTGAAAACATTTTTTATCTTCTCTTTGTGTAGTTATGTTACAAAGTAGAAGCAAAGCCTTTACTTTTGTAGCGGATCAAAACCACCGGTGGACCAGCCAAATTTTGATGTCGGAAAATCATCTATGGGTTGAAGAAATATGCCAACCAGTGAGTAACAACCCATGGGTTGAGGTGATCAAGGCTTAAGAAAATAATATGCCAACAAGAATTTTTTTTTGATGCGTGAGTGTGTACACGAAAAAAATAGAAAAGAAAGAAACATTTAGTTGAAGAGAAATGAGAAGAGAGGAGAGACATATAATATATAGTACGTCTGAATAGTTTCTCTTGGGAATGTAAGGAAAGTCAAATGGTACCACATCGATCGTGTAATATCCTGAAATCATACGTCATAACATCCTTTTTACCGGCTAGTATCGTATTATTATCGACTAATTTCTTATTAGTATAGATTATTATCATAAATCATCGTTTTTATATTGCGAGGCATTGATTAAACTATAGTGATAGCTTTTTCATGAAGATCTTGACAGTTTTACATTCTCAACGCATGATATGGAGAGAAAAAAGGTATTCTTGATCTTTTGGATTTTGAAGCATGAAAATTAAAAAAATGCACTTTTGAAATACTTTTTCATTAAAATTTCCAATGATAATGACATGGTTGTCAGGATCCCGATCCTGATCTTACGATCTTACGATTTTACGATACTGCAAAGCAAAAACGATCTAGATTTACACAGGATTTTGAAAGCTTAAGATCTTATAGGATCCCGATCTTAACCATAGGATCTTAAGATCTAATCCGATCCGATCCTACTTTTCTCGGATAACAAACTAAAAAACTGTAAATTTCTGGATTATTTTTTGTAGAATTTAAAAAACAACATGTTAATCTTATTAAAACAACATTTCGATGGAACATTCGTATAATTTTGTGTTTATGATATATAATAATTTGTGAATTTGTATAATATTACAAAAACTATTAAGAAAATGATATTATAGTAGGATCTTAAGATCCCGATCCAATATTACGATCACGATCTTGCAAAGACGAAAACGATCCTGGGTAAGATCCCGATCTTGAAAACCTTGGATAATGTGTTTAACATTTAAAGCAACAAGTTATTGTTGAATTAGGTGTTATGCTTGATTGATCCATCAGATTACATATGAAACCGTAGAAATGATTATTTTGATTATGGGTAAACATAATTGAAATGCTAGTTAGCTTACGTAGGGTAGAAAACTGGAATAAGCTAAAAACTGAGTTCGTCTAATAACTTTTTCTTCTAAATGATCGAAGATGCATTGAAAATAACCTAACAAGATGCAAGGCAAAGAAGTTTACAGTGAGAATAATTGATAATACAAGGATAATTACCCAACTCAAACTAATTCAAGTACTTTTCTAGATGCCTACAAGAAACCCGTTGAATGAGTAGTGCATGATGTTGTTGAAGATTAGAGCTTTGGAGGGGCGTTTAGGGGCTAAAGACCTATCATTTCAAAATCTCCAAAGGAACCACAAAGTAAATTGCACTATGGCATCGAAGAAGATGTAAGACACCAACACAATGCTAAAACTATCAACCAAAGGTTTTTTTCTATAATGAGGTCGCCCAAAAACATGTTTGAAATGCTTAAGTGATAGTGCTTATACATTCAAAACAAACCCAACATAACTCTTAACATTTATTCCCAAACCTTCAAACTAAGTATACTCAGAAGTTTTAATTTAGATTTTTCTTCGTAAAACTCTAATTTTATTTTCAAACACTTCAACAAGTTGCTATCTCATAAAAAACTAACAAAATTGTAACCACACCAAACATAGTTTTTTTACATATTTTTTTAATTTCATATATTCCCCTACTTTAATGATTAATTTTAAATATACCTAAAGTGCAAACATTAAATGCATAATGTATAATGTTTTTAAAATACTAGTCATTAGGACCCGTGCGATGCACAGGACTGTATATAATTGTTGATAGTGTATTCTTCGGCACTTATTCTCGTCATTATATATCTAAGTTGTGATGGTATCACACTTTTTCTAAGTATAGTAATTAAGACCCGTGCGTTGCAGAGGGCTTATAAAATAAACGAAAATTGTTGTTGAACAATAACGCTATCATCATTTATATCGAGCCCGTGTGCAACAGCAAAATCAATACTTATATTTATTTCAAATACTCATGAAGACCCGTGCGTTACACATGGGCTGTATATAAGTGTTCATATCGTAATATTCGTCACTTATTTTCATCATTATATATCTAGGTTGTGATGGTATCACACATTTGTTAAGCATGATACACATTTTAAATAGTTTATTGGCATTAAAAGAGTTTATGTCAAGAGACTTTGTTCAAGATGTTACATTTAAAAGAGTTTCTTCACATGTAATTTTTTAATCTGTATAGTCATGAAAGCCCGTGCGATGCACATGGGCTGTATAGAAGTTTTCAAAGTTTAATATCCGTCATTTATTTTCTTCATTTTATATTCGGCACGTATTTTTGTCATTATATATATAGTAAATAATGCGCGTGCGATGCACATGGGCTGTATAGAAGTTTTCATAGATTTAAAATACGTGCGATGCACATGAGCTGTATAGAAGTTTTCATAGCGTAATATTCGGCATTTATTTTCGTCATTTTAAATTTAAGTTCTCATGGTGTCACACATTTGCTAAGCTTTATACGTATTTAAAATACTTTATTGAGTTGCACATGGGCTGTATATAAGTTTTTATAGCGTAATCTTCGGCACTTATTTTCGTCATTATATACCTAAGTTGTGATGGTATCACATTTCTAAGCATGACACACATTTAAAATAGTTTATTGACATTAAAAGAGTATATGTGAAGAAACTTTTTTCAAGATGTTACATTGAAAAGAGTCTCTTCAAATGTAATTTTTTAATATGTATAAGTTACATAAATTATTTTAAATATGAAGCGATGACATTAATGTTGGAGACCTTTTATATTCATCCCAGTGCAATGCACATAGTTTGGATCTAATTGTTTTTTTCGTAATGTTCAGGACTAATTTTCGGTTCATGTTTGAAACTCTCATTTTTTGTGAAAGACGGACTTCGTTGTTCAAATAAATTACACTAATAAAAGCTAACTATAAAACAAATTTCTTTTTTAACAAAACTATAAAATCATAAAACATTAAAGTAATTAGTATATTCAAGAGTATAAATTATAATTGGTATAATAAAAAATCAGATCCAATGACCCAAGTCCGAATCATAAACCCGCTCCAATCAATCAATAGACCCGACATTTAACTAAACACAGTTTTCTTCTCCTTTATATATTTTTTCAATTTAGAAGATTCTCATTGTTAAGATGATAGTGTGAAGATATTTTTATTATATTTTTATTATATACTACCATTTTCAATATGTAATATCAACATAATTTACACAGTCATATCAAATATCAAAGTCACGCAATATTCCAAGACGTTTAATTAAGAAAGTGACATTAACACACCGCAAGACAAAAAGCTACATTAAGAGCAAAAATATTAAAATGCACCAAAAAAGTGTAGTAATAATTATTGATTAAAAATTAAATGCTCGTCACATTATTTTCAATAAACTTACTTGCTAACGAATCAATTGTATTAGCCCGTTTATCGGTATTACATGAAGTAAAATATTGCATGTCTAATTTGTAACGTACTATTAATATGAATGCTAAGTATTCACCCCACCGATGGCCGTGGTGTTGTTCTTGTTTTTGTTGTTGTTCTTCTTGTTGTTGTCTTTGTCATTGTTGTTCATTGGCCTTTTGCATGTTTTGTTCTTGATATAATTTTTGTGACTTCTCGATCTCTTTCTTTAATGCTTCTTGACGCGCTACAAAAAACAATTAGATATAATTGATCGTTAGTAACTTAAATACAATTAATCAATATATTGCATTTTCGATCAAAGTAAAAAGTTCGTGCATGTTCCACTTAATTGATAAGACAACGATGTGTAGGATCTCTTAAACCATTAGAGAAGATGATGTTACTACCAAACCTCCTAAGCACCATCTTTATGTCCTACATTGTTACACACACAAAACACACGTCAAATTTACATAAAACAATATAAATCAATATGCTAAATAAGTAAGACGATATGATGCTTACTTTACCACCATAATAAGTTGTAGCCCAATGTGCACGCGGTGTGGAGGAAGTTGTGGTTTGTTGTGTGTGATTTTTGACACATTTTATAGTTGATTAAATATTTGTAACTCATGGACGGGAAGGTAAAATGACTAACCACTAATTGGTGTGTTTAATTTATGCATTCATGGCACCAAACACTTCATCTCCTATGTACTTATCCTTATGCATGACTATTAAATCAATGTACTAACACATGAGGCATCCATAATTGCACAATTATGTGGCAAGAGATGTCTCGGCTGCCTGGAATCAATATGGGGTTCCTTGAGTTGCCTGAATTCAATTTTATCATCAGTTGGGGTTGCTTGAGTTTCTAGAATTCGATTTATCATTAGTTCTTGCATTAAACCTCACGTACTTACCACTTAAGCATGCAACCTAAACCAAGGTACTTACACATGAAGCCTCCCAATAGCAAAATCAATTCATGAAACATTTATTAAAACCTCTTTGCATTTATAAGACTACTTAGTCTTTTATTATATATGATGTTTGGGTATACATGAAATTAACAAATTAAAAAAAAGGGATATATTAAGGGTGCGTTTAGTATGCTGCCATTAATGACAATGAGTATGAGTTTGATAGTAGTGGTGGGTCCCTCAGCTGTGAAAGATCCATACCTAAGTAGGGACGGCAACGGGTCGGGTTTGGGTCGGGTTTTAGTGAACCCGTACCCGTACCCGTTTATGAAATCCATACCCAAACCCGCCCCAAAACCCGATGGGTACCCGTTTATAAAATCCATCGGTTTTTCGGGTTTTCCCCGCGGGTTTCGGTTATCCCCAATTGAATATTATATGGACAAAATGGCGGTATTAATATTAAGTCACACTAAAATCTACCGAAAAAATAAAGGAAAACACCATAATA
This sequence comes from Artemisia annua, assembly GCA_014162995.1. Lineage (NCBI taxonomy): Eukaryota > Viridiplantae > Streptophyta > Magnoliopsida > Asterales > Asteraceae > Artemisia > Artemisia annua. The sequence goes on along the minus strand of LBNU01002153.1, from coordinate 251,210 downwards.
TATTCAATTTTTAAAAAAGTTAAAGAAAATGAATATCGTATCAAACGATTTAACCCATTTGGATAATTCATGTACAAAATAAAATATGTTATATAATAGAGATACGTATATAAAAAAATATAATGAAAGAAATTATATATAATGTATATATATTCTAGTTAATTATAATATTAATAAAGCGGATATAGATTCAGGTAAGCGGATACGGTTACGGTACGGGTAATCGGGCGGGTATTACCCGAACCTGTACCCGGCTAAAAAATTATATCAATACCCAAACCCGCATCCAAAACCGCCAACCCGCCCCCGAACCCGACCCAACCGGTTCGGGTTTCGGTTTTCCCCGTCGGTTTCGGGTGCTTTTGCCATCCCTACTCTCTTGATGTATATGGAGTATGAATTATATCTATCATTCATTACCATAGTGGTGAGCCCCCTCATCTTAAACAAATACTTTAACCACTTTCATAGTGATAGCCTTATTCTCGTATCAAACGACAAGTAATTTTGAATGTGATAACTCATATATAGACCATTACTAAAAGTTATAGCCCAAACTCCTTTCCACAAACTAGTACAACGGTTGGGCTTTATAACATCAGCCCACTTACTACTTTCAAGGACCAAAACTGTTATTACATAAAACTACAAGGACCAAAATCTAAACATAAGAGCCAAACACATTTTGTTTTCCGCAAGATCACACTCATTTTAAGTTTTCACCGGCGGCGACTTTAAATCACCGGACTGTCATCATTTCGGCAAAGTTGTAATCTTTTTATCATGGTTTGTTGAATTTCTTACTACTTTAAACCATTATGTGGGTAAAAGTATGGATTTTTTTATTTCGAAGTTGGGTTTTTGTGGGTCTATTTAGGATGCACTCCATGTGTTTGATGAAATGCCTCAATTTTTTTCTTAAATGATTTTGGTTAGTTTACTTAATATGATATGCTATTACTGTGACAAATTGATTGTTTATAAAGTTTTTGGTTTGTTTGTTTAAGTTCTTGTGTTTTATCTGTATCTTTTTGTGCAAGTATGAGTTTGGTAATAGGGAGCTGATTTTTTGGTTATTCGTGGCGCCGTTTGAAATGCATTTGATATAATGTCTTGTTTGTTAATATTGGTTAGTTAGAAAGTAAGACTTATACTAAAGAGAATACTTGCAATTAAACTGGAAGTAACAAGCACTACTTATGCTAAAGATGCTCGTACTCGTGTTTCAGTAAATTATTGTCAATTTCGTATTTACATATAAGTTTAATCTTATGAAGGAGGTTTAGCTTATCTGTTTGTTAATGAAATGTTGGAGTAGTGTTTAGCCGATGTTAGTATTTCAAAAAATTTTAGCTTTGAAATGCGATAGAATAGAGCAGAATTGATGGATATCAAATACTGTAAGTCTTGTAGATGAAGATGGGATTGTAGTCTGAAACTAGAGATGCAATAAATACTTTCGTGATTATAAGTAAAGCATGCCTATATAAGACGGTGTGCTTGTTACTGCATGCTGCTTCTTCTATTGTTGGTCTTCTAAACCTTGTCCTTTATATCTACTTTCCCTTTGCATGTGCGCTTTTAGTCTAGAAGAAAGAATAAAACAGTTGATGCTCTTTGTTCAGTAAAATACTTTGTTATTTGCTTGGGGGGAGGGGTGTGCTAGTCAACGGTGGCTTTAAACTATGTTCTATGGGTATTTTGGATGTAGAACACTATTTTTAGGGTCATATGTTACCCATTGAAAAGTATGGCCTCTTTTGTCAAATTTAACAATAATTCTTTCTGTAAATGATCACTTGCAATTATCATGACATCTTTATTTACATGTTCTTCATAGCTGAATCCTACCTGTCTTTTTCAGGTGTAAAAGGCTGTGACCACTTTTATGCTCTCTAACTTCACTGAAGAATCAGAGAAGCCAATTGCTTGATCATTGCATGTTGCAAAGANAAACATCCCTACCTGGTCTTTTTCAAGGCTGTAAAAGCCAGTGACACTTTTATGCTGTCTAACTTCACTGAAGAATCAGAGAAGCCAATTGCTTGATCATTGCATGTTGCAAAGACTTCACATAATCACTCTTTTTACATAATAATTTTTCTTCTAAACCGCCTAATTGCATGAGTCTTGGGTCATACTAAAACCATCCAAACCATGAAATCTTTTGCCCTACTTAGATCCATTCGTTTACGTGCCACTCATCGTGAGATTACAGGCCCTCTCCAATCTCGATATTTTCAACCCGATTTTGTTCCAGCAGATCCCAAAGCCAAACCTAAAAAATACAAATTACCCCCATCTTATGACCCATACGGCCCCAGACCTCCACCTTCTGAGAAGATCATCCAACTAGCTGAAAAAATCGCAGCCCTCCCGCCTGAAGAACGTATGCAAATAGGTCCCACTTTAAGAGAGAGACTAAGGCATCCTAAGATGCAGTCAATTTCTGTCGACGGGGTGGACTTGGGTGCCCAAGGTGGGTCAGGAGCTGGAGCAACTAAGGCTGAAGAGAAGGCTGAGAAAACAGCATTTGATATCAAGTTGGAGAAATTTGACGCATCTGCTAAAATTAAGGTGATTAAAGAGGTCCGTGCTTTTACAAGTCTTGGATTGAAGGAAGCTAAAGATATGGTTGAAAAAGTCCCTGTTGTGATAAAACAAGGGGTTAGTAAAGATGATGCGAAGGAGATAATAGAGAAGATTAAAGCTGCTGGTGGTGTTGCTGTGATGGAGTGATGCTTGAGCCTCTGTTACTTCTTTAGTTTAGTATTTCTTGGCAAGATTTAGAATATAATCAAAACATTGTTTGCCAGATCGGAATTTGGTTAAAGATTTTGAGCTAGGATTATTACCCTGAAAAAGTGTTTTTAATAATATTTGTACCCATATATTTTGGATTTATGCAGCATGTTATGTGCACAAGTTCTTGAGTTTCCGGTTAATCTCTTCTAATATGTCGATCTTTGATAAAATTACTAGTCTGTTTGGCACATGATCTGTATTGGACATCTGTGTTTGAATTTAGGCATTGTGTTTTTGGCATAGTTGGCAATTTCAACCATTTAACTTATGACCCTTAAGGGGTCAGTAAATAGTTGGGGGTTGAATGGGTGACACATTTTTGACAGTTGCCCTAGCATTTTATTCATAGTTAAGACGTTCGCCGAAATGCTGCATTATACGTCATCCACATAACTAAAGTATCTATAAAAGGTTCCCGAATATTTGATCGAGAAAGTGTTCATGGTAAACCAACACCAAACATTACACATTCTGAACCATGCATATTTTCACATGTGCCATCTTTATTTTTCAACACTACTGATACTTATTATCCACTCAATGTGCATCTATGGGAGTGTTCAGATGTATGTCAAAAGTAATTACGTACACATCATTTTCTGTTTGATAAGAGACATAGTGAGATTTCAATTTCTGATTATGCAGAGTAATAAGCATCTGCAATTAAAATTCCAATTATTCACTGCAATAATAAAGGTGAAAACACATATCCAAACAGGCAAAAAACACCACCTATAATCCTGTGCCGATTACCACATAACAGAAATGAACTATACCGATTACCAAATACCGAATGCCATAATATCATTTTCAGAATCACGAAGAAAGTCTATTAAATTCATGATGCTTCATACAATCGTAATGTAGAAGCGCTAACATAATCTAACTGTTTCAAAAGACTGAACTCTCTCTCAATGCAATACAAAAGAAAGGTTCTTGGTTTAAACTACACCATGAACAACAATCACTAAGAGAGACTACAAAAGGGGCACAGTCTAATATTGTTAGCCCATAAAACAAAATACATTGACAAGATCCTAAACAAACATCACCAATCATAGACAAGAGGAAGACGAACCATCCATCATACTCACCTTGTTCATCAACCCTTTAATTTCACTTTCCAGTTTCGCTCTCATCTCTGGTGACAAAGTATCACCTGCTTTTTCCATCATTAACGTCATCATTTCAAGATTCTTTTTTATACCAGCAAGATCAGGTGTCTCTCCATTTTGAGGCGGCTTCAACCCCAAAGGAATCTTTTTCAAAGATTGATGAGTATCATCAAAACTTTTAGTTTTCTCCATGCGTATAATCTCAGCAGCATTTCCATCAAAACTTTTAGTTTTCTCCACGCGTATGGTCTCAGCAACATTTACATCAAAACTTTTTGTTTTCTCCATGCGTATTGTCTCAGCAGCATTTCCATCAAAACTTTTAGTTTTTTCTATGAGTATAGACTCAGCAGCATTTCCATCAGAATTTTTTTTCTCCATGAGTATATTTTCAGCAGCATTTCCATTCAAATCTGGTATTTTGGTAGAACCTCTAGTAGCTTGTGGATCAATGACAGGGGGTGGACTTTTGATGGGAGTCTTGAATCCAATAACGGATTTAGAATCCGAGAGATGCTGAATTCTGTAATTAACAAGAGCCGGTCCAAAAGGTTGATCGTTTTGTAGACCCCAAAAAGCCTCACCAGCACTAGAAGAATCAAGAAACACAACTTGACCACTCATATTTTGGGTCAATACCAGAGTCTCTGATTCATTTAATGCCCCATATTTGCAAAATACTGCATTTAGAATTTCTTTAGGTGGCAATGGATGGTCGGGTGAAAACTTTAAAAGAAAAGCAGTACCCTTAACTTCTTCATTACCTTGCTGCACTTTGTTATAACTGAGATCGATACACGCTACACCCGTTTCTTTATTTTTATTACTTCTCTTAATATTTTTCATCTCGTGTCCATTCTCATTTGAATTTGGGATTATGGTTGAACCAACATTAGCCTGCAAGTCCATGTTTTTCCTCTTTCTTCCTCTCTTCTTTGGTTCATGACTTAAACCAGCTGGAGCAAGACTGGCTGGAGCAAGACCGGCTGGAGCAAGACCGGCTGGAAAGAGACCGGTTGGAAAGAAACCGGCTGGAAAATGACCAGCTGGAACAAAACCGGCTGGAAAAAGACCAGCTGGAGCAAGACCGGCTGGAGCAAAACCGGCTGGAACAGGACCGGCTGGAGCAAAACCGGCTGGAACAGGACCGGATGGAACAGGACCGGCAGGAACAGGACCGGCTGGAACAGGACCGGATGGAACAGGACCGGATGGAAGAGAACCGGATGGAAGAGGACCGGATGGAACAGGACCGGATGGAACAGGACCGGCTGGAGCAAGACCGGCTGGAACAGGACCCACCTGAGGCACACCATAGTTTCCTGTAAAACATTGTGGGGTCGATCCATATAAATTTGCGAGGTGAAACATAGCAGCTTGATTTAATCGTTCCACATGTCCATTCACATTCGGGAGGGCATGAATGTTATTATTCGAAGCAGGCATACATTTATTGTTTTCTGCATTATTCTTTCTTCTTTTAGGCTCGAGTTTACAGGGAGTCGGTCCAAAATTTAAGAAGGTACTAGCACCGTTATTTTGAAGCCCTTGATTTGCCATCACCTCAGTTCTCTTGTTAGCCATTGATTGAGGTTCAAGATTATGAGACGCACCATTTTGAAAGTCTAAAATCATTGACCCACGATTCGGATCGGTTCCTAACGTTGGTGAAATGACAGATTTATCCTTCTTTTTTCTCCCCTTCTTGGTTGATGTGCTATCTTTTCCCACCATGTCAACAGTTTCTTGCATTCCTGATCCTTGCAAGATTTGGTGAGTTTGATTGATTACGATCTCATCCTTAAAAGCCCATTTCCTGAATCCAGTTATAAACCGTTCAACCCAATCAAAATTTTTGCTTTTATATGGAAAAGAACAATCTTGACCTGCATACTGAAGCTCCAAAAGCACATCAGATGAACATACATTTTCGTGCACAATTTTCTTCTTTCTACCCCGTTTCTTTTGCAGCTTTTTCACAGTTTGACCATTAGTATTATTCAAGTCAACTCCACCATTAACATCAACCTTTGACTCTTCAATTCCACCTTCTCCTGGATAAGTCAAAAGCCTACTTTTCCTTCTTCCCTTCATTTCAACCCCCTTTTTACTTTTTTCAGTATCATTTTTATGATACCCATTTTCCGCTTCCCTATGTACCTTCGATGGGGTCCCAGAATTTACCGGCTTAAGCTCATCCAATGGGATTTCAAGATGCCCTATAGATCGATAAAAAGCAGATAAACATTCTTTCTTGGCAACATAATCAATCTTGCCAGGCATATAAATATCACTTGCAAGATCTTTTATATAATCAATAAACACTTTAGGTTCAAACCGACTCACTGAAAAATCACCAATATCACCCCTTTTCTCAACCACGGCCTTTGAAGAACACGGACAGCTAAACTCATTTTTTACACGACACCTAAACTCAGCCACAGCCTTATCTAAAGCATCAAGAAACTTTCTGGAATTACTATGCTTCGATAATTCTTCAAAAGACCCAACGAATGGCTTCAAATGATGAGCAAGACACCAAAGATAATTTCCGTTACCAAAACATTTAACTAAAATACCGTCTTCACTTGTTTTTGCCTTACCAACTTCTTTCGGTGCAGTAGAAGCATCAGACACTATTCCAGGCCACCATGAATCTTTCTTGATTATAACCCACACGAAATCACCAAAATTCGCCTTAAATCCTTGTTGACCAACATTGACCTTACCCTCGTTTTCACGCAATAACTCCCCACCCTTGACTTCAGAAATACTTTCCCCATCCGACGCACCTTTAACATCGCAAATAATTTCCTTATCCAATTTATCCGTTAGCCCGCCCGTTAATTCCACAAAAAGAGATATACCCTTAACATCTCTATAGCTACTAGAGTCAACATAACTCTCTACATTACACGGGTCAGTAACGGCTTTAGATTCGACACATTTTTCTTCCCTAAAAGTAAACGAATTCGAAACTAGACTCTGATTTCCATTTTCTACAGATTTCACTAAACCCTCATTTAGGTCTTTTGATACTTTGAAGCTTTCCATATCATAAACATCCAAATAAAATCACAATTTTCACAACTATCATCAACTGTCACAAAATCAACACAAAAAAAACACAAAAAGATTCAAACTTTAAGCACTAATCATACAAAAACTAACATAAAGATTCAATCTTTAATATACCCAGATGGTAAAAACAGCAGATTAATGAAATAAAAGAGGTAAACTGTATGCAAGAAGATGAAATTAGAAGAAATTACCTAAAGATGAGTCACATTTGGGAGAAGAATTGAAAAATTAGGGCACATTTAGGGTTTTAATTTGAGGGAATTGAAGAGAGGCATATGCGGTTTTGTTGTTTGTTTATTTTTTCTTTTTTCGTTGTTGAAAATGTATTGCACGAGTGGAGAGTTTTTTAGTTGACTTGAGTTGAGTTACACTTGTAAGCGGTTGTACTTGTGACTTGGAGCTACACCTGGGCTGGGCATGTTATGGATTGATGGTTTCCCCTTAAAATGAACATGATCTTGAGTTTAATTTTTATCTATTGATACTTTCACCTTAAAATGAACATGATCTTGAGTTTAATTTTTACCTATTGATGCTTTGGACATGATCTTGAGTTTAATTTTTATCTATTGATGCTTTCACCTTAAAATAGACATGATCTTGAGTTTAATTTTTACCTATTGATGCTTTGGACATGATCTTGAGTTTAATTTTTACCTATTGATGCTTACACCTTAAAATGGACAGGATCTTGAGTTTAATTTTTACCTATTGATGCTTACACCTTAAAATGGACATGATCTTGAGTTTAATTTTTTGGAACATGAGATGATGTCATGTCGACATCATCTACATGTTTTAATTGTCACGTGAACAACACCTCAATACTTTACAAACATTTGACTATTAATGATATATTTTCTCTTTCTTCATTAAAACATATAAAGTTTATTCAAACATATAAAGTTTGATATGTGTAGTATTATCCGAGTTGATTATTGATATTTGAGTAAAGCACAAAGTCATCCTTCTAGTTTGCTTGAATCGAAGGTTCGGGTCCTTGATTTTTCAAAAGTGCATACGTAGTCCTTATAGAAACTTTTGATGTGGATATAGTCTCTGACAAAATTAAAAAGACTAAAATGCCTTTGTCTTCTTTATCATAAATTTTTCTTATGAATTTCTCTTTTTAATAAAATTTGATGAAAACCCAAACCACAAATCTGAAGCATTCGACATTTAAATCACTTAGTATCATCGAAACCACTTATTTCAACAACAATCACAAACCTTAAATCCCAACCAAATTAAACACACACGTTTACCAACTCTAAAATACTCTACATATTTATTTATAGGTATGATATTATATCATATGACATGATGAAACAATACGGTATGTATAATATTTAAACTTCTAATCCCGAAGAAATACATACACTCGTCATGTATTATAAATATGTTATATATCAAAAGCCTGACGATATACAAAAATCCAAATCATACAAGTGACTCACTAATTGACAATCATCCATGTAGTAATGTCTAGTATGGGTCATCCATTATTCATCCCTATGAATATATATGAACTTTGGCCCCAAAGAGTAAATTATTTGTATATACAAATAAACACCAAAATTCACATTGTGTGCCCAAACAATATGATCGGCGATATAGTTTTGAACAATCATATTCACGGGTGAAACGTACAAATAGAGAACACAATAATATAAATTAAGAAATTTTCATAAGCATTAAATATTATTCATAAAAGAAATTGCTTAACATTCCAAATATCTAAATACAAAAATTAAATTTTTGACAATTCTTCTACATAACGAAACCCAATTTCAATAGCATGTCGATCATGCTTATCACGTGGTAAAGCTTTCCTTAGTGTATCAACAACATTGTCATCAGTATGGACCTTAATAAATTGAATATCATTTCTCGCGAGCACTTCGCGAATGTAGTGAAATTTGCGAAGAATATTTCGACTACCTTTCTGTATTCGTGGTTCATTCGCCAGTAGGATTGCGGTTGAATTATCAAAATGCAGTTTCATAGGGTTTTTGTTACGTGGAATAACACCAAGATCCCTTATGAACTTCTTCATCGAGACAACCAACTAAGCAACTTCTGAGACATTGATGTATTCTACTTTTATAGACGATAATGCAATGGTGATCTGCTTTGAGCTCCTTCAGCAACTGCTCCGCCATTCATAACAAAGACATAGCCAGGTTGAGATCGAGTATCATCTCTATCTGTTTGGAACCACCGTCAGTGTAACTTTTACATCTGGCTCTCCATCCAAACCACCATATCCTTAGTTCTTCTAAAGTACTTTAATATGTTTTTTACAGCACACAAGTGTTACTCACCTGGATTCTGTTAGTATCTACTAGTCATGATCAATGTGAAAGACATCAGATCTTGTACAAGTCATAATGTACATTATGGATCCAATTTCCAAAGCATATGGAATCCTACTCATCTTCTCTATCTCACTAGGTGTGATATGACTTTAGATTTACTCAAACGTGAGTTATGAGCCATGAGTAAGAAATCTTTCTTAGACTCATGCAAATTAAATCTTCACAAGATCTTATCTACATAAGTGCTTTGGCTTAGACATATAAGTCGATTAGATCTATCTCTATAGATCTTGATTCCTAGGATATAAGCAGATTCTCCTATATCATTCATGGCGAAGTATTTTCCTATCCAAGATTTTACATCTTTGAGCATAGGAATATTGTTTCCCATTAATAATATGCCATCTACATATAGGATCAGAAAACTACCGGATGCATATGGATTGCAACACCAAAGTTTTACAATCCTCCTAGGCAGAGTACCTAACTGTTGTAGTGTAGTATAGGCAAGACTCGGGGAATTGATCGTTCTCTATGGGAATAGTTAGGTATGTTCAAAGTGTATGTCGATTTAAGTCTAAAGGTTGAAAGAAGATTATTTTTGGTATTTATATAGTTTATTTGAAAGCAAGTAAAATTCGGGTATTTCAGAGAGGTTGATTTTAAAACTACTAATGAAACTGAAACTAAACTAAGTGCAAGAAAAGTAAAGTGTTGGCGAACTTCTTATATGAGGGAAAGCGTATTTACCTAGAATCTCATTACTCCCTAGTTATCTCTTATTGTGTTGTTGAATTGTCACATCATTGCCTAATGTAATGTGAAGTATTCCTAATTACATGTTGTAGTTTGATCAGTCACATGTCTATAGACTAGCCTAAGTGAACGACGAATGTTTGATTTGTCAAGCTCACCTAATAACTAACCTGCGCAATAAATACTCGCCAAATTAACAAACTAAGACATAAGTAATCAACTAGTCACGTTTTAATGGACGTTCAAGCTAGTCTAGTTTTTCATGGCCAGTTTTCCAACTCTTAACGTACACACCATTAAACAAGAGACGAAAACAAAATAATTAATAACTAGGTTTCATGCAATCCTAAGTAATACTAGTTAATTTAGCCAAGCATAGTATTAAAAAGAGAAGCAAGTAAACAAATCAAACAATAACATATAGACATGATTGAATAATTGATTAAATTATTTATCTCAATAATACATGAGTTCTTCAATGGCCAAAAAGGCCTAAAAAGCTGCTAAAAACCGATCATAGCTTAGTGTTATAAGTTCCTCCAAAGTTGCACACACAATAATGAAAACAATGCGTTTGCATTTATAGATTTTGGGCTGTGACGGTGTCCTTTTATGGGTGTGACGCCGTCAGCTCGACGCCCATTAGGGTTTCGTCTTGTCCACCCCCTTATAGTAACAACGTCACGTTGGAGTTATGACGACGAATGTGTTTATCTTGAATGTGTTTTCTTACCATTAGGGTTTCATCTTGTCCACCAATATAGACTTGAATGTGTTTATCTTACCATCAATGTCAGTCTTCTTCTTGACAACCCACTTGTAGCCAACAATTTTGTTGTTAGGTGAAAGATTAACCAAGTCCCAAACATCATTGTGTTTAATGGACTGCATTTCTGCATTCATCGCCTCTAGCCATTTCTTAAATTTTGAATCTCTCATGGCCTGTTGGTAATTAGGAGGTTCATTATGATCTCCCAGTTCTGGTTCTTCTGAATCTATCAGATAACCAATATCTCTCATGTTTCTGAGATACTCTACCAGATCTGTGAAGTACAGGTGCAATGTGTTTCCACTTGCTTTGTAGGGGCAACTTCCTCTACAGTCGGCTTAGAATCATGCAGTATTATAGACTAGTGGAAGGCGTATCCGCTTGTGGCCCTTGATATTCATCAAGATTTATATTGCTTCAACTTACTTCTTGAAGCAAATATTCTTCTTCTAAGAATTAAGCATTACGAGCAACAAACAATTTGTTCTCCAATAGATAGTAGAATTAATATTCCAAAGTTTCCTTAGGGTATTGATAACGCTCTAATTATACATATTTCTTGAGCATTATTCTATATGTTTTATGATCATTTTACGTGAACTTTCGATACTTAATAGCATAAAATGAATGCAAGTTCACTATTTGATGGTCTTAGCATGAAACACATAAAAACCTACTATTTCGCTACTTGAAGTGAATAAATAAAGAAGTCTTCCATGATTAGCTTTTCATGCAAGCCAAGTGCGCGGGTTTCACAAGTAAGTGCGCCGCACTTACCCTCAGTCAAAGGAAGTCAGATAAATAAAAGTGCGCCGGTCTTACAATCTATGTGCGCCGTACTTCCTCTGCATTTATGAAACTTTGGCGCCAAGAAAATAAGAAAGTGCGCCGCACTCAGAAACTATGTGCGCCGTACTTCACCTATCAGATCGCCTATAAATAGAGATCATTTGCAAGCATTTGAACTCTCTCCACTCAATAATCAATCTCAGAAGTTAAGTCCTGAATACGTACGTGATCCAGAGTCAAGTTACGGGGGTGAACGAATCAGAATAAGGGGTGTTATATACTTGTTGGTGTCGAATTCTTGGTTACTTGTGACACTTGTGTAATCATTTGATCAATCCAATCTGTATGTCTCTTGTTTACCATTTACTCATTTCTGTTATTATGAACTCAATAGCCATGAGAGGCTAAACCTCTTGTGATTGCTTGGATATGTGAATATAATAAAGCGACTTATGATTATGTTTTGATCTCTACCAATTTCGAGTTTATATTGTGATCTATTTCATTTCTAGTCTTATTACGTTTGTTTATTGAAACTGGTTGAATATAATATGTTGGGATAGGTCGAAAGAACCAACGTGTTAAACGCAATTCTAGGAACTTGTCTGCGTTACTAGTCTTTGAAAGGAGAAATCCACTTAGAAGAATCAATAATAATCTAAACTTGATATGAAATACTATTTCGAGAGAAATCACGTAATGGTTAGATATAAATCTTGAATTGAACCTACGAGTTATGAAATTGCTCTTTTGATGAAAATAACTTTCTTATAAATTGTGCTCCTTTATCAAACTGAGATCAAACATAAACATTGTCACTAGATTATCTAAGCTATCCAAGCAATCATTTGTCTTAATATTTGAATTCCTTTTATTTCCTATAATCGTTACTTGTTTACGTTTACCTATTTCTATACTTAATCTGAACGAACTAAGTCCTTGTGGATACGACCTGGTCTTACCTTAAAACTAATACTACCAACGGGGGTTATACTTTACCCGTGTGTTTGGTTTATTAAAATCGGTGAAACTAGTATTATAAATTTAAAGCTTTCCTTACACATCAAAGTTTTTGGCGCCGCTGCCGGGGACTTAAATCTGTTCCTTAAGTATTTTTGAAGTAAAATTAGTAAGCAATATCAAAGAATTCTCCAAAACCAGACCACTCTGTTTTCTCTGTTACAGAAAGTACGCCGCACTTACACACTTTTGCGTCGCACTTCTACACAAAGCACACAAAGACCGCCGTACTTGTCACCAAGTACGACGCACTTACTCAAGACCGTAATATTTTCCGTAGACATCACAAACCTTTTTATAAAAAACAAAAAAAGAATCATCTTTTTCACCATCTTTTGAAATTAATCCTCTCGGTAAAAACAAACACCGCCGTACTTATACTTAAGTACGCCGCACACTATTCTGTGTACGCCGCACTTATTACTCAGAAAACGAAATTTACCAATTTGATTCAAATTTCGCTCTCTATCCTTGAATGCACACTCGATCAACAGAAACTGAACCCATTTCACCTCTATCCGAACCTGAAAGAACTTTAAACAAAAGAAAACGTAATAACAAATGAGTTCCCATTTCTAAATAAACGAAAAACCCGAACAACCTCGTGTTCACTGCACACCCATTGACGATATCTCAAACTTCAGATTTTATATCAAATTAATCCAATTATATGATCCAATGGATAACGCTGATAACGAACCAATGTGGGCCAACGATCGTACCGTTGCACCTACACCAGGACCAGCTATTACCATTCCTGAAACCGCAAACGAATTTGCAATCAAAGGAAATCACCTGACTCTTGTCAAGGGAAACCAACTAAAACTGATCCTCACAAACACATTCATGAATTCCAAAGCGTATGCGACATGTTCAAATACGGAGCTACCGAAACTGAAGCGGTAAGACTCATGATGTTTCCACTATCTCTAAATGGAGAAGCTAAAACTTGGCTTGATGAACTCGACGAAGGTACCATAGAATCATGGGACGAACTTCGTACCGCTTTCGTTAGTAGATATTTTCCTCCAGCCCTATTTGATAAACTTCTCGGAGAAATCCGAGGATTCTCACAACGTGAAAATGAAAATCTAACAGAAGCTTGGCTTCGAATGAAAGAATTGCTAAGAAACTATCATGGACATGGTCTGACTAAAGGCAATATAATCAAAATCTTTTACCACTGTCTTGATGAGATAACTCAAGAAGCTTTAAACGCTGCGGCCGGTGGTATATTCCTCTATAAAACACCAAATCAAGCGTATCAGCTCCTCGAAGACAAAGTCTTACTTAAACTAGATTGGGCAAAAGAATAAAAACCAAAAACTTCTCTTCGTAAAACTGTTGCTTTCGCTGATGAAGGCAGTAGTAATTCTGATACTGATAAAATTATGGCAAGAATGGATGCCATGGAAATCAAAATGGACGCTCAATACAAAGAAATAAAAGAACAACGTGAAAGTTGTAATCATTGTGGCAGAAACCATGCTACCGCAAATTGCAGTGATGATGACACACCTATGTCACGCGAAGAAGAAGCTAAATTCATGAACACTTTTAGACGCACCCGTTTCTATGACAACTATCGTGATCGTGATCGAGAACGAGAACGATAGAGACCTAGTGCGAAGAACGAATATAATCGAGAACCTTACAAACAAACAAACACCGATGACAAACCAGATGTTCAAACTCAACTGAATGACTTTATTAAAGCACAAAGATCAACGAACCTTTTCATAAAAGAACAATACATAGACTTAAAAGAAAAAGTTGAATCTGCCGCTAGAAATCACCAAGCCGCTATGCAAAATTTTGAAGCCAAATTCGACAGATTCACTGAAAAGCAATTAGGTTGAGCTTCTGGATCTCTTCCTAGTAACACTCAACCTAATCCTAAAAACAAACCTTATCAACCACTTCAAGCTCGTTACGAGCATGTGAATGCTATTGCCACAAGAAATGGTACTTCTTATGAACCACCCATTGATCCTAGTCAAACTCAACAGCCTGTTGAAGTTTTCACTGATGATGAAGAAGAAGAAGAAACGATACCTAGAAAAGAAACCACGACCCCTGAAACACCAGTGCCTAAACCTTACAAACCTAGAATCCCATATCCCCAACGCTTAAGAAAAGAAAAAAATGGAAGCTCAGTATGGAAAATTTCTTGATATAATTCGAGTTGTTCGAATTAATGTCTCTCCCGTTGATGTTTTAGCCACAATGCCCAACTATGGGAAATTTCTCAAAGAACTTGTTAGTAACAAAAGCAAACTCGAACAAATTTCAGCAACTTTCCTTAATGAAGAATGTTCAGGTATCGTTCAAAACAAAATTCCACCAAAACTCGGAGACCCAGGAAGTTTCTTGATTCCTTGTACTTTCAGTAAACATTCTCGTGCAATGCCCTAGCTGGTGCTAGTATTAATCTGATGCCATATTCTCTATACTAGCTTCAAGACTCGCCCGATGGGCGGGCTAGCTCTATGAAATCATTTTCCCAAAATATTTAAAAAACTAATATACATGAATAGTTTTTGATAATTGTGGAACTTAATAAACAAAAACAATAAAGATGTAATGATATAAGTTTCCATGACTAAATAAAGAAAAGTTGTGTAAACTGGCACATACATCCATAAAGTTTCATCCATTTCGTATAGCCCAATAACAAAAACAGATTATATTGTAACGACATATAATTAGGGTGAGAATCATATTTTACTCACCATGGTTTTTGCTTCTAACTCAAGGGGTTCAGTCCCAGCTAAGTTCAGCAGATACTTAACCACTTCAACACTGCTATGACCAGCATCAACATGAACAAGAATATTCCCCATTTCCGTGTAGATACATCAGTAAATGCATAAAATTGAACTGAACTACAATTATTTGAAGTATTCAACCATAAGAAAAATAGCATAGTTGGATCATAAATTAGGCCATGCAATCAAAGCGATATATCCTAAGCATGAACCTTCACTAATGCTTCATAAACCAACTGTCATACTAACAAACTATGATTACCTATTACATTATCAGTTGGTAGAAATCTCAATTAGTAGTCATGGTTAGAATCCCCATTAACCTAAAATGGGCTTCTTAATCGTAGCTCAGTTTTAACAAAATAAACTTCACATTATTTGAAAGTTTCAACCATAAGCAAAATAGATTGCTATGTCTTCTTCACCATGAAGGTACTCTTGCAACATTTGTGGGTGATACTCTAAGATCTGTGTAGCTCAAAAGGCGATAAAACCATCATGAAAAGATTAAAAAAAATTGTTAGTTTAAGAACGTATTATAGGTGATAGAATATGACCATACCTCCCTATAAATCAGCTCTCTTACGTCATTCTTGGTCAATCTTCGCCTTTCAAACTCAAACTCAAGTTTTGAAATCGGCTGTTTGGATGGTACAGTTTCCAAATTCGCTAAACCATAAAAGTAGGGATCTGCCAAGGCCTACAAATAATAAAAGAAAACACGATATCAAGAAACTGTAATACAAAGTAACTATTAGATGCTGTCAGCGATATTTAAAGAAAAATATAAAGTTTTACTAAAGCCTACCTCTTCATCAGATATCCGCCTCCGGTCTGCAGGATCAAATGCGATCAATTTCTCAAGTAAATGGAGCGCCATTGGATCAGCTTTAGGGAATTTTGGGGCTTCTAAGTATGTGAAACCTTATATTAATCTGTACTGTACTGGACGTTACCTATGGTTAAAAAGATAAAAGTCATGCGTCTTTGCACCTGTTTTTTGAACCATGGGCTTGCCAGCATAGCCAATAATGTCTACATGGCAATAAAAAGGATTCGTTGATCAATCTATAGGCTGTTGGATTTTATGTATTTATTGTTTTTCTGCAGAACCAATAAGAATTGAAGGTTTTCAAAAGTGGGAACAATTAAAGCTTTAACAAGCAAGTACGTTTTCCTCTGTAGGTCGGATACTCTTGAAGTATGCTAATATATAGTACTAATTACATTTCATTGCACATTTATGCTTATGTGAACGAAAAGCAAATGAATGGTTGGTGATTAATTACCATAAACTGTAACAATCTTACGGGTAACAAATCTTTTAGATGAGCTGGAATGCATCAAATGTGCTTGCAGTAATATATACAAACCTCACACAGTCATGCTCACATTATTAATCAATTAGCCGTAAAAATATAATCTAATTGAAGACCTGAATATAGACTAAAAAAAACCCAGCTTGATTTCATGTTTTCCGACCTTTTTTCCGATAACCACCACCATTTATCAAGTACTCTGTTGTCCAAAAAAAATCCAAAAAACTAAGAACAATTAGATTATATAACAGTTACGATGACTGAAACAAATTGGCCAAACAACCAGTAAGATGATAAACTAATAAACTCACTTTTTGGCTTTTGATAGCTTATCAAAATGAGTTTATGCTTAGCTTAATAAGCTAACTTTTTGGCATTTATTATTTAAGAGACTACTGCTCAGCTTAATAACTTTTTGACGTTCAGGTAACTCGCTCTAAATTGTTGGGGCAATGCACTAAAGCCAAAATTAGTTATCTTGATGTGTCCCTTAGAATCCACAAGCACATTGTCTAGGTGCAAATATATATATTTTCACTATAGACCAATCTAAGGAATATTTATAGTGTCCAATGTCATGCTAGTTGGAATCATACCTTGAGGTTATGGGTAAACGCCTTTGCTTAGTAACTGACACCGTCGATCACTTCTTGAAATAACTTCCTGGCTTTTGACTCGAGTAGCTTCCCATTGATGCCTAGCATAAAAATACATGGGTAACACACAAGAAGAAAAGAAAAGAAAAGAATGGTACATAGCTGTGGGGCGGGTGGTTTACATTTGTGGAAAACAATTCACCTCCAATAACCAGAACTATATAAAACTTGCTTTTTCTTACAAAAACATGGACGAAATAAAGTGTAAGAAACAATAGAAAAGAAAATGTAACACTGCTGCATGCTGATTGTGGATATGTACCTTGTGCAATCTAATGACATTAGGATGGTTAAGAAGTATATAACCTGTTCTTCAGAAACGTGGAGATGGCTCATTAACTGTACTTATACAATACGTAGTAGTACTAATAAGCTAGAATATACAATACCTGAAAGAGAGCCTCCCCTTTCATTTTAAGTAGTTTCTCTGAATGGCAGCTTATTGACAAGGCCTTTGTAACAATCTCCATAGCTCTAAGGTGCTGACTAAAACGTTTTCAGTTGCAAAAATTCAGCATATAGCTTAATATACTTGCCACTATCTGCTAAAAACATATATTTTGTCAACCTAGGATGCTCGGACTCAGGTACGTGTCCAAGGGTCGGACCTTTCAAGATATGATTTCAAGGATTCGTGGACTCGTTTTGAAAGAGTCCAAATTTTTAATATGGACTCGGGGACACGGGGTATTATAATTCATAATTATATGTTATAAAAAAAATAACTGAAATTTGAAAACCCACAAACTGATAAAAGTAAATAATTAAGAGTAAATAATTAAGTTTGCATTGAAAACTTAAGATTGCATTGAAAACAACAATAATAGTAATATGTATACTAAATAAAATAATACTCCTACAGTAATAAATATTGTAGTTAATCAAAAAGATAGTAGCAGTTGAAAACTGAAAAGTCAATAACATTAAAGTCACTCCTCCTTTTTTCCATTTTTTTCTCTTTCTTCAGTATTTCATCTTCTTCTTCCCTTATTCTTTTCTCCATGAACATAAATTTTTCAACCAAAAGTTTAATACTTGCTATCAAAATCATATTTTTATACACTAATTAGCCCATGATCTTCATCTTCGGGGAACAGCCGCGTCCACTTTCTCCTCCCCGCGTCCCGTCCGGATTCCGCACTGGTACCCGCGTCGCACCGGGTCGACACCGGTACGCCGGGGATGTTAGCCGAGTCCGAGCTTCCCAGTTGTCAACTACAGACATGTAGTAGAATGTTACCATTTATCAATTCATCTTATCCTGGCTTACTGTGATCAAAATGTTTTTAGAGAAAAGGAAACTTAATGGTTCGCTTTTTCGTTTTAAAAGTGTAATTGATATACTGATTGTTGATTACACAATCTGAACCCCAAATCACTTTCACAATATGATTTAAACACCCTAACGTAAGAATTTCCAAACAAAATATTGTAATCCAATAAAACACCTAAAATGCACAATGTCGTTTAAAAATTAAAATACTCTTATACTTGGATATCCTTTTTGCAGCGGATTCTGAGTGCATAATTAAGCTTCCAAAGAGAATAAATCATCAACTTCTAAAACATGTGTCGCTTTCATAACCACAAATTTAAATACAAAAAGACGAAAACGTCATTCTTCTTAAAAATTTAGTCTTTGTGATATGGAAGTATAATTCTCTCAAATTAGGTGGAAAGACTCAAAACCTTAAATCGAAATAGCATCATAAACCGTGCACCTTTATCTCGAAAATTTGTTATTACCTCATTTGTAAAGCTTTGACTCGATATAGTATTTGACCGAGTGCGCGTGCTGAACATGGGATCTAAATAGTCATCCACACGGGAAGCTCCACAGTTTGCTTCAAAGGTCCCTTGTGTATTCTCATACATTATAAAGGGATCTTCGATAGAGGGTGAAAATGATTCGCTCAATTACCACTTAATTGAAAAGCAGGAACTGCTTCTACTTTCCTTCTGTGTAAATCAAATAAACATATACACAATCAAAAGGGTGTGAATAGACCGAAGCCTGCTCCAACCAATAACCTTTTGCACCTGCAAACATCAATAAATATGGACCTAAACTATTCAATTATCTCAGCAGATTGACAGAAAATGATAAATTAGTGAGTGTGCAAGAGTTAGTATTCGCTGACTATATGTATTGGCAGACACTAAGATCTCCACAAAATCTTAAATGAAAAGAGCGTGTTTAGATAGAATTTTACTGAAAAGTTATAAGTGGTTGTTTGGACAAGGTCTGACTAAAAAGGATCATTTGGATTAATTAAACAAAATGCGTGCAATAATAGTCACAAGAGTGGAAAACGGGTGTATGTTAAATATAGTGATCATCTTGAATTGTAAAATATTCTGTGTTCAGTTTCTAATCAAAGTGAATATGTTAAATATAGTGATCATATACGTTAACTACAATAGCTTTAGTTGCTGTAAACATTTGAAACTTTAGAGGACTTATAGCCTGTTCTACCCAATTTGACCCGTGTATCCTGTAGTACTTCACAAACCATATCCCAAATGGATTAATCCATAGTTGAAACTTCACATGACAATGCGTTTATAGCGTTTCTAATAATCAATTAGATGCAGGCAAAAAAATTATGGAACAACTTAGCATGAAACAAAAGAAATGTAGTTAGATATGTAATATATAATCAAAATTGCACCTTGAAGACGCAATCATCATGACTAAACTTCCATCAGTAATGCCACGACCACTCAAAGTCTCGACTTTCCTCATATCCTTCACTTTGATGAATTAATATAAGCATATATAAACAAATAATAGTCATTACAAATATATTACCTTTTGAGGGGAAGCACCATGTATATACGTCAATAGCATCCTCATCTAAAGAATCAAGCATTTTACTGGTAGATCAAAAGTAATTACTAAAATTACCCGGATGAATAATTGACCAATCAAAACATAATAATTTAAAGTAACATGACTTACATTGCTCTTAGGGTTGCTCGATTTTCAAGTAGACAAGACTCTTCCATTGTAAAAAATCTAAAAATTCATGTATGCATATTGTAAATTGAAACTTTAACTGAAAAAAGGATAAAAACATGCCAAACCCATCAAACGTTAACTAACCTCATTAAGTTTTCTTTTATGGTTGCAGCAGGCACCCTGCTTTGATGTTGACTTTGTGAGGCCACCTTATAGTAAAAGAGCATGACCATCTTCCTTAGTAGCCTCAAGTTCCAATTCAACCAAAGTACTGTCTGAAACATATATTAATAGATGTCTAACATCTTTTTCATATCATCATTGCAGTTACAAAAAAAAAACAAAAAACCAATAACGTACGCAAATCATTTACACATAATGATCATAAAGTTAAAATCTTTAGCAAACAAAACCCACAAATTGATTCAATTTAAACTTTTTCAAATTTTGTATTTGTGATATCAATTAGAAAATTTTAATTTGATATTAAATCACTTAATCAAAGTTGAAGATTTTGGGAATTAGGGTTATAGTGGCTTTGAAGATACCTGATGATGATGATGATATGGAATGGGGATGGGATGGAATTAGAATATGCCTTTAGGGATTTGACTGACATTGAAGAAAAAATTAATGTGTCCCGATTTTATCTCCCTTTATTTCTCCCGATTTTGTTTTAAAAGATTTTCTAAAACTTTCTATTAGTAGTGGTTTTTCAGGTGTCATTTTTTTAGAGTTTTGAGGTGATTTATTGCCTCTAAAAATAGCAATCACACTTGTGTTTTATATAGGTTGGGATGCTAAATTATCAATTGAAACGCTTAAACCAACTAAAATGAGTGTTCGGTTAGCTGACCGATCTTTCCAATATCCTGTTGGAATAGCTGAAAACATGTTAGTTGAAGTGGGCAAATTCACTTTTCCAGTTGATTTCGTTATCCTAGAAATGGAAGAAGATAGCAAAGTACCCCTAATCTTAGGAAGACCTTTTTTCCATACAGCCGATGCTATGATTCGAGTTAAGCAAAAACAACTTAATCTTGGAGTTAGAAAAGAAAGAATGATTTTCTCCATAGACAAGGCTATGAAACACTCTTACTCTAGTGATGACACATGCTTTAGAATTGATGTTATCGATGAAATTCTTGAAGAAGATTTCGACGAACTACTTCATGAATTTAATCAATCACTGTACTCAGTCGAAGAAACACTTCTTGAACACGAAGTCTTGGCTGAATATGACCAATTCATGGCTATGACTCTCGAAGATAAAAATGAAAGTTCTGATGACGAGGAAGAAAATGAAGAAGAATTATCATTTGAAAAAAATAAACACTAACAATGAACTTAGACTTAAAAATTCTATCGAAGAACCACCTACTGATCTCGTACTCAAACCATTACCAGACCATCTGGAATATGCTTTCTTGGAAGGCGAATCTTTACTTCCAGTCATAATTTCATCTAAACTCTCTGAAAGAAAAAAAGGAAAATTAATTTCAGTTCTGAAAAACCACAAAAGAGCCTTTGCTTGGAAAACTAGTGACATACCTGGGATTTGTTCATCCTTCTGTAAACACAAAATTCAGTTAATAGATGATAAGAAACTAGTGGTCCAAAAGCAAAGAAGACTGGTATGTGTTATTTTACACATACCTTTATGCTTAATTTTCGGACCAAAATGACCAAAAACCGGACAAAATATGCCAAATACATGTGTTTTTGTGTTTGTGAATGTGCAAGAACGGATATTGCTAAATTGGACAAAAGAAAGACAAAACTAACGGAAACGAGCACGGGATTTGGAAAGAGTGTATAGAAGCCGAAGCCGGGGAAGGAATTTACCAAAGTGGATCATATCTATGCTCAAAGTGACATAATAAGTCCTTGGAAGATACTTTACAAGTTTGACAACAATGGTCCTTGAAATTTCAGATTATACATCTATGGTCCTTGTCATTCTACTTAAATCCTAATCCTAAATTCTATACTACTTTCTGGTCCAATAAACACAAAACCAAATCCAAAACATTTATTAACCCACTAGGCCCACTCCCACTTATACCCGGCCTGTTATCCCTTAACCCGTAACCCACACCTTACCCAAAACCCGGTCAAGAAAACCAAACTATAATAAAAAAAATACCAAACGTGCCCTTTCTACCTTGTCTCCCCCAATTTACCCTTTCCCAGACTTTTCAAGAACCCTAATTACCAATTACCCATCTCCACCTTATTTTATCCTCGTATTAAGGGCATTAATGTCAAATCCAAGCACCTCTGACACACACTGACAAGAGAATTACACGTGGGCGTTTTCTAGTGGATAGGACGCGTCACCAGGAGGATGTGGAAGGCCCTGATTGGCTGGATGGTGTCACAAGGGATCCAAGGACGAATATTCAAGGGATATACCTTTTCTAGAGGCTTCTCAACACGCTCCTTCTCTCATTTCAGGCTATATATAGCCCTTTCTTCTCACCATTTGAAGTTTGGTTAGATGGTTAGATAGTTAGTGATTAGCTTAGGAGTAGATAGTTAGTAGCTAGTTAAGAGTAGTGTAATACAGGTAGTAGTTAAGCTTGTTAAATGTCTCTGTATTTTTTTCAGCTTGTAATCATTTCCATGTTCTAATAAAACTCTAGTTTTTCATTTTAATCCATTGTCATTTTAATTCTCAGCAGTTCATTGAATCAAATTCGTTTTCAAAATCTGTTAATTGTTTCCAGAAACTTACACACGCTTTTCATAAGCTAGTTGTTAGAGTTAGATTCTAAACTTCAGTAAACCAGTTCTAAATGATAATAGAACCTGGTCAATGAAGTCAACGGATCATGGATTGGTATTATGGTGATGAGTTCATGGTGGAAAAGGTGTTTCTGAATGGTGATTGCCTATCTAGAAGATAGGCTTGGAATGGAAATTTACCCTATTCCAGTTAGGGTCAGAACTTGTAAGATCCCTTTCTCAATATTTGGTTGATTTTGCATCTTCTAGTTCAATAGCTTTGATTTGAGTTTAATGTTTAATTGCTGCTATTATTTGTTCTACTTGATTGATTGATTAGTGTTATTGATTAGAAGAGTAGCTTGTTTGTTAGAATAAGATCTATTCATATTAAAGTCAGTTGCATTGTTCAGTTGAAATCCTATTGTGTTATTCTTGACCTGTAGAGATTTAATAATAGGTCCTGAAGTTCTGAGTCATCTCAGTATCTTGCTTCAATGTTAGTTGTTGATTTGTGATTTGAATGCGTATAACTTTCATTAGCTTCTTTAGAGTTTTTTTTTACAAGTAGAATAGAGGGCGTTTGGATTAGTAGTGTTCTACATGTTGATGTAATTCTGCCATTAGTCTTTTGCTATAGCTAGCTTACATTAGATATAAATAGAGTAGATTATACATAAAATCAGTAGGAAATAATATAAAAGTCAAAATTAGCTTTTAGTTACATCACTGCTTGTGTCTCTTTGATTTGAGATTGCTGATATAGTTGCATTGTTACATCTTATGAATGTGTTTGTTATTCCAGCGTTTTAACATGATCATTAAACATTTAGAAATAGTTAGAGGCCATTAAAACCCAACTTAGTCAAAGTTAGTTGTGAATTCACTTGGTCAATCCTTCTGTTCTGCTGTTGCACTTTTTCGTGCTCACCAGTTTTTGCCTGCTGATCTAGGGCCAAATTAAGTATCAATTGGCTTTCAAAGTTAGGGCTTTTAGGTTTTCTGTAATCTCTGCTTGCTAATCTAGCTTTTGCCCCCTTTAGATTGTAGTTAACTGCTTATTAGACAGCTTATTTCTGCTGCTTAACTTTGTCCCATTTTAGTTAAGTTGCTGATATTTCATTAGTATGCATTTGGTATACTTAGCTTATGATTTCTGTTCCATTGCTTGTTTTGTGTTGCATTTGATGTGATTTTGTTATTTTCTTTGTCACTTTCATTGTGAGCTTCATAAGTGCTTATTTGCTTGAATATAAGTGCTTTTTAGCCTCTTTTGAACTGTTTGAGCTTTATTCTGAGTATCACTTGATCAAAAATGGATTTGATAGAGTTAATTTGAGCCTTAGGACTCTTCTGGGTACTTATATTACAATTTTCATTCAAGTGCTTATTAATAAGCACTTGAATAAGCTGTAATAAGCTCAAATAAGCACTTTTCAGCTTATTTTTGAAAAAGTTTTTAACTCAGAATCTTTAGAATATTATTTTAGAATTTCCATAAAAAATTTAGATTTAATTGAGTAGTTTTACTATTTCTTTTGAATTTTTCTAGTTTTTAAATCATTTTTAAATAGTTAAAAATAGTTTTTAATTCATAATAATTCAGAAAATACAAAAATAAATCTAATTCTTTTTCCAAAAATTATTTTTAATCATTTAGAATTTTTAGAAATTTTGTTTGCATTTTTTAGAGTCGTTTTCCAATAGTTTTACGTTTTTAATTACACGTTTTCATTTACATTTTTACGTTTTCGCGTTTATTGATTTGCGTGCCTTACATGCTTGTACATATTGCATCTTTTGTTTACTTTTATCGTTTATTCATATCAATTGTAGCATAATTCAAAATCAAATCAATATTTTACCATTCACTTCACACGAGCACATTCTTAATCGTCAAACTCGCCGTCAACCTTCGTTGGGAAACGACCCGAGGAATATTCTCACGAATATTCCTTTGGAAAATAAACTTACAAAATACTCACATCAAAGAATCAATCCAAACATGAAAGGAGTTGTCAAGAAGGAAATTATCAAACTCCTTGACTCAGGAATCATCTACCCCATAGCTGATAGCCCATGGGTAAGTCCTATTTATTGTGTACCAAAGAAAGGTGGCATAACAGTAGTAACTAATGAAAATGATGAACTTGTCACAACTAGAACTGTCACTGGTTGGCGTGTATGTATTGACTATAGAAAACTAAATGAAGCTACAGCCAAAGATCATTTTCCTCTCCCATTCATGGACCAAATGCTAGAAAGACTAGCAGGAAATGAATATTTCTGTTTTCTAGATGGATTCTCTGGATATTTCCAAATACCAATCGATCAAAGGGATCAGGAGAAAACAACTTTCACATGTCCTTTCAGAACTTTTGCTTATCGACGTATGCCCTTTGGCTTATGTAATGCACCCGCTACTTTTCAAAGGTGTATGATAGCAATATTTCATGATATGATTGAAGAATCGTGGAAGTTTTCATGGATGATTTTTCAGTCTTTGGAAATTCCTTCGATAAATGCCTAAATAATCTCTACAAAATGCTCCAACGTTGTGAAGACACAAATCTCATGCTTAATTGGGAAAAATGTCACTTCATGGTCAAAGAAGGTATTGTGCTCGGACATAAAGTGTCAGGGGCAGGACTTGAAGTCGACAAAGCAAAAATTGATGTAATCTCAAAACTTCCACCACCTACTAATGTGAAAGGCATTAGAAGCTTTTTAGGACATGCCGGATTCTATCGACGACTTATTAAAGATTTCTCAAAAATCGCTCGACCTTTAACTAAACTTCTAGAAAAAGATATTACTTTTGAATTCGATGACGACTGTCAAAAAGCTTTCGAAACTCTAAAAGAAAAACTCACTTGTACGCCAATTATAATGATTCCAAATTGGAACTTACCATTTGAATTAATGTGCGATGCAAGCGATTTTGGCGTCGGAGCTGTCTTAGGACAGAAAGATGGTAGACATTTTCATCCTATCTATTTTGCTAGTAAAACATTCAATGCTGCTCAACAAAACTACATGGTTACTGAAAAAGAACTCATGGCCGTTGTGTTTGCATTCGATAAATTTCGAGCATATCTAGTTCTATCTAAAACTGTGGTTTATACAGATCATTCCGCTCTCAAATATCTATTTAAAAAGCAAGATGCTAAACTACGTCTTATTCGTTGGATTCTGCTCTTGCAAGAATTCGATATAGAAATTAAAGACAAGAAAGGTGTTGAAAACGTAGCCGCCGATCATTATTCCCGTTTAGAAAATGAGGATGAAGAAATAGAAATAGAAATAAATAATAATTTTCCAGACAAAACCCTTAATTCAATCAGTTCTCCGGACACACCTTGGTTTGCAGACGTTGCAAACTATCTGGTGGGGGACATACTAAGAAAAGGAATGACTCACCAAGAGAAAAGAAAATTCTTCTCAGATATTAAAAATATTTTTGGGATGAACCATACTTATTTAAAATCTGTCCTGATGGAATAATCCGTAGATGTGTTTCTGGACCTGAAACTCGTGCTATCCTTGATAAATGTCACCATGGACCTACCGGTGGACATTATGGTGCTAACGCTACTGCTAAAAAAGTATTCGAATCTGGATTCTATTGGCCCACAATTCTAAAAGAAGCACATACTCTAGTTCGCCTTTGCGAAGCATGTCAGAAAACTGGA
Source organism: Artemisia annua (assembly GCA_014162995.1). Lineage (NCBI taxonomy): Eukaryota > Viridiplantae > Streptophyta > Magnoliopsida > Asterales > Asteraceae > Artemisia > Artemisia annua. Next base: position 224,433 of record LBNU01002153.1, on the reverse strand, counting down.
AACATTTCTAAAAGAGATGAAATGCCTATGAATTACATTCAAGTATGTGAAGTTTTTGACATATGGGGTATAGACTTTATGGGACCTTCTCCTAAATCATCAAAATTCGAGTATATCCTAGTCGCTATTGACTATGTCTCAAAGTGGGCAGAAGCCCAAGCCCTTCAAACTAATGATGCCAATGTTGTTATAACATTTCTTAAGAAACTATTCTGTCGATTTGGAATACCCAAAGCTCTAATCAGCGATAGAGGAACACATTTTTGCAATAAGTTAATGGAAAAAGCTGTGAAAAGATATGGAGTTAACCATCGGTTCTCTACATCATACCACCCTCAAACTAGTGGTCAAGTTGAAAATACCAACAGAGCTCTTTATGGCGCCGCTGCCGGGGAAGGCTTGAAACGAATTTGACGTTTACGTTTGTTGTTTTGTGATTTGAAGAACCTTCTCCCGAGAAGTTATCGTTTTTGAAAAAAAAAATAAATAAAAATAAAAAAAAGTAAAAATCAAATATTAAACACTTTTCCTAAAGTGTTTGTAAAATACCAAAAATATAATAAACATCCTCGGTCTTCCGTTGAAGGAGGGCGGTTGTAAACCAAACAAGTTCAAACGCAAAAAGAGATCGTGAAATTATTCGTTTTCGGATTACTTTAATTCTACAACCAACTCCTTCGTTGTGAGTAGATTTGAAGGAAACGATTTCGGGTGACGAATCGATCACACAAAAAGATAATAAGAACAAAAGAAAAAAAAAATATATATATATATATAAAGTAAAAGACAAAAAGATTTTGCTTTTAAGTTTTCTTTGTTAAAAACCCAAAAATATTTTCTTTTTCGATTTGATTTTTGATTTATGTTTGACTTTTGTTTTCAAGATACCAAAAAGATTCTTCTTATCCTCTCATATTTGATTCTTCTTCTCAAACCCTCTTATGTTTAATTCTTATGGATCCGTTTTGTTTTAAGTGTGGTGAACCGTTCTTCGAAGGTTCGTGTGTTTGGTGTACGTGTGAACAGTGTGGTAGTGATATTCATGACGGCGTTTGTTTGAATTGTAATTCTCCCGAATATGTTAAAAAATCGTTTAAAATTTTTTCAAACGTTCCCGATTATTATCCGATACCACCACCACATTCGTTCACTTGTTTTAATTGTGGAAATCCATCCGACGACGGATTACCTTGTGGACAATGTTTTTGTAACCAATGTGGATATGTCAATTGTATGTGTTACGTCCAGAGTGCTGAAACGTCTTATGCTTGTGATACGAGTTTTGATAATTATCCTCAAAACAATTTTAATCATCCTTTTCAAAACTCGTATGAGCAAGTACCGTATTANCCTTGTGGACAATGTTTTTGTAACCAATGTGGATATGTCAATTGTATGTGTTACGTCCAGAGTGCTGAAACGTCTTATGCTTGTGATACGAGTTTTGATAATTATCCTCAAAACAATTTTAATCATCCTTTTCAAAACTCGTATGAGCAAGTACCGTATTACAATGATGATTCTTTTCAAAGTTCGTCGAATTTTCATATGTTGGATGAAGTTATGGAGGAACTGAAATCTTTTGGTGAAATGCTACAAACGTTTACGGATAATCGTGTTACTCATACTCCCGATCCTCACGAGAAGTCTATTGCAGAATTACTTGCTGAAGAGAGAGCGTCTAATCCTTTTAAGAATTTTAATTACTACGATTACGACGATGATGAGAAAATTACGATTGTTCTTAATCCTCACAAAGATTCTATTGTTTCTCCCGTAGAACCCGAGGACTCTCTAACAATGGGGGACGAGCATCTTAACACTACTCCGGCAACGGAATCTGACTTATTCAATAAGTCTAGTGTTGAGAACCTCGTCCCAATCCCAAGTGAGTCGGGGGAAAATTCTAATGGTGAAGTTATTCAAAATACTCCTCTTGATATATCCAAAGATAATCCCGACTCTTCCCATCCTTCTCTCACATCGTTTGAGGGAAGTGATTCCGTTTTGGATGAGGTCGATACTTTTCTTGCTAATACTGATTCTTTTCCGATTAATATCGATGATACTTATTTTGATCCAGAGGGGGATATTCTTTTCCTTGAAAGGTTACTGAATGAAGACTCGTCATCTTCCCCCCCTCCAATGAGCAATGAAGTTTTTGACGAATCCGATGATGATACGCTTCCGGATGAGGATGTTCCAAACGAAAACACCACTATTCATTTGAACCCTCTCGTTGATACGAATGATATTCCGATTGAAGAAGATCACGTCGAAAGTGATGATGCTGAAAGTTATTCCGATTCTCACAATGAGTATACTACAAGTGATGACGGCTCTTGTGGAGATATCGATGATGTTGAGGAATCGCGTTCCGATTATGAGTTTGAAGAGACGAAGGATTTTGACCTTGATGATGATGAGATTGAAGAAGATTTACTCCGTGAAAAATTATCCAAAATCAATCTTCTTATTTCAAAAATCGAAGCTTTAAAAAATCCAACTCCGTCTTCTGATTTTATGATTCCCTCTTCATTTCCTATCCCCGACATGGATAGTGACTTTTTACCCGAGCTTGAAATTTTTCGATTTGAAGAGACGAGTAGTGGCAGTCCCACTATTCATGCTGATATCTCTCTTCCGGATTACGAGTGCTTTAATTTTGAGATTAATTCTTTACCTATTTCCGATAATCCGTCTCGTGACCCTCTTTTAGAGGATGTCGATCTATTTCTTGCTACGGATGACTCGATACCACCGGGTATTGAGAATGACGAGGATGATTCATTTCTCTTTGATTTTCCGTCTTCTCGTCCACCCGCGAAACCACTGGATGTAGATTTTGAGTTTGATACGAATGATGTTATCTTTGGAGTGGTGGACGAGATTTATGATCATGATGATCCGGTGCTTAAAATTTTACCCACCCAACCCTCTCGTGATTCGCAATTTGACTATGCTTTTATCATCCGTGTGTTTCACCCTTTCTATACTTATCCCATCATTTCTTCACTTTTCCACTCCACCGGGAGTGAGGATACCATCTTTGACCCCGGCATTTCCGTTTTTGCCGGGTGTTCGTTTCATTTGCTCCCCCAAGATTAAGTAAATTCGGGGCGAGTCTAAGCTACACGACTCGATAATAAACAAGCGCTTCGTGGGAGGCACCCCATGTTTATCATATATCTTCTTTCTATTTTCTAACCAATAACGTGAGGAGGGGCGACCTCTTCCAATCTTGTGTTTCGTGGTTGTTTGTGTTGTTTGTCCAGGAATTTCCCGATTAATGAAGACTCTCGTGCTCGTTGTTTGTCTCATCTCCATTCGAGTCTCATTTTTCATGCTTTTGGAAATCCGTATTATATCCTAAATCTTATCGACTAACATCTTTGGCATAATTAATAAACGGCCCTAGACTTATGTTAGGATTACCCTTACCTTTTCAAACATTGCGGACAATGTTTCGTTTTAGTTTGGGGGGGGTCAATCTTCGATTTGATTTGACTTGCACTTTCATTTGTGTCGTTTACTCATGCAACCTCGTTTTTCCTCAAAAATAACAAAAATTAAAAATTTTGAAAAAAAATAAAATAATAAGTGTTGAAAAGTTATGCAAAAATAGAATAAGTGTTTTGACACCGTGTTGACTTTCTTGTTGGCGAGAGTAGGAATAATATTTTGACTTGATCGGGTGTATTGAGCCCTAGCTTGTTCCCTTAACCAATGATGATCGCATAAGCTTGTGCTAGTTTTTCTACATAAGGAGCTATAAAACGCGAATTCTTCTTTTAGAATCTGCAAGTTCCCGTACATTACTTTATACATGCGCAGCTTAAAAGCTTTCGCTAGTCTTTTACATAAGAAGCTAGAAAATGCGAATTCTTTTATTAGAATTTGCAAGTTTCCGTAATTGACTTTAAATATGCGTGGCTTGATTATCGACTAAGTATTCGCGAGTCTCATTATTTGAGAACTTTAAAAAGGCGAAGAGCGAGAAATGATAGTGTTTATTTAGAAGTTAGATGCCATACGTGGAGTAGTGGTTCTCTTTAAAGCTCATCGAAGGTATTTGTGGTCTTTTGTTCCCATCAGCTTGTTTCACCCCATATCTTGTGTATAATAATTAAAGATGTCTCGGTTTTGACGAAATTTAGTTCTTTATCTTCTTAAGAGAATCTTTGCTTGAAAAATTGGGTACACATCAAGGATACACGCCAATTGAGTTGTATTGTATTGTATTTCGTTGTATTGCGTAGTACGCATGTGGTTTCGGAGCTACCCTAAAGCCCGGTATTCATAAGAGCTAAAGTGCTTTGAGACTTCGGATTGAGATCGGACCTTGGATCCTACATTCTAACCCTAGCAGTTGGCGGTAGGTCTTGGATTGAAACCGTGAAGGTTCGGAGTTGAAAAGTTACTAAGGCAAGAAAAAGAAAAAAATGTTGAATGAGAAAAAGTATCAAGAAAAAGTATAAAAAAAAAATAAAAAAGTGAAAAATCAAAAGAAAGAATAAGGATTTATGTTGAGATTTATGGATTATGAGCTTAAGTGTTAAGACTAAAGTTGGTAGCACGTGAGGTGCATGCGAATGATCCTAGATCGGGCGCATGAGGTGCACGTGAATGTACTCGCCAACTTATGTCTAATTTTATGTATTCCAAAGTCTTTGTATGTATCCAATATCCTTGATGTGGACCTCATTTTTCGAGCAAACCTTCTTAAGAGAAGATGACTAACTACTTAGCGTTAGAATTCTTGGTATCTTTATCGGACTAACTCATATTGGAACGAAAAAATATGAAGCAATTCATTTCTCAACTTAATTTAAAAAATTCTAGATACACTAAGATATGGGAACAAGGGGTTTTTACATAAGTAACTACGATGAGTAGTATTGACATCTAACTTGTAAATAACCGGTGATCTCGTTCATAAGCTTAGTTTGGGGACTTGTGAAAAATCAAGGATGGAGAATTTTATCCTTTTGGTCACTATTCTATGAATTGTGTTTCTACTCGATGAACCTAATAATTATCGCAAGATAATGAAAGTCGATACACCGTCACCCGAATAAGTTGTGAAAAGTTCAAAAATAATAAGTGTAATAAATGAAGGAATATAGAAAATGGTAAAACGAGGTTAGAGGAACACATTTTTGCAATAAGTTAATGGAAAAAGCTGTGAAAAGATATGGAGTTAACCATCGGTTCTCTACATCATACCACCCTCAAACTAGTGGTCAAGTTGAAAATACCAACAGAGCTCTTAAAAGAATACTTGAAAAAACAGTTAAAGAAAATCCAGCTATTTGGTCAAGGAAATTAGATGATGCTCTATGGGCATTTAGAACTGCTTATAAAACACCAATCGGAACAACACCATACAAACTCATATATGGAAAAGCATGCCACCTACCATTTTGTTAGGAATACGTTTTTATGTAAGAAGACTCGGTCACCCCGAGTATCTATTTAGCATCCATGTAGCTCGTAGAATTAATAGTAGTTATAATAGTAGTTAGTACGTAGTTTAGTATTAGTTAGTATTTGTGGATTCGGGTGGGGTCTTTACCCACTGTCAGTCCGATCCACAGCCTAATAGAGGCAACAAGTATGTAAGTATAAATAGCCCTCTCCATCCTTGGAGAGGGTTGGACCTTCTCATAATCTATTTTCTTTTTTTTTTTGGTTTTCTCTCAAGGTTCCCATCTTTCTCTCTAAACTTTCTTCTCCTTCTTCCTTTCTTTCTTTGTTATTCGATCCATACAACAAGAACCATACATGTTATAGATTATTTAGTATCCTACAATTGGTATCAAGAGCCATGGTTTGATCTTTGGGATAGTGTTTTTCTTGGTTCTTAAGATTGGTTTTTGTGTTTCTCATATAGTCCGAATAGTTATCTATTGTCATTCATTTGTGTGAGCTTTGTTTATGGTTTCATTTGATATAAGGTAGTACTTTTGGGTTTAGAATGGTTTTTTCAGCTTACTTTGGTGATTAGAGGGCTTATTTTATAAAATTAGGTCAAAGTTTTAGCATATCCGAAACTTTAAAGAAAAAGACTAATAACAATCTTGTTATCACCCTTTCTTGCTTTCGGTTCAAGAACAAAACAAAAAAATTCAATTAAAATACGACAAGTAATAGAAATACAGATCTCAGATATCTCGTTTGCCTTCAAAGATTCGTACAAAGACTTATCAACGAGAACTTATTCATCACAGATCCTTAAAGAAGATTGACTTCTTTTGTTTGAATATCCAAAATCAACTTAAGAAAGAACAAAACAAATCTGTTTCATCCTTATCTTCTTTCGGTTTAAAATAACATATCAAAAACCTACCTGGAACTTCCTTTCATTCTCGTTGGCATACAAGAGCAGGAGCAGTGTTTGGTTTGAGATTGAGAGAAAGAAGGACAAAGGAAAAGTATGACTGCATTTTTTAAGTGTAATTAGGGTTGAGTAAGTGTGAGTTTATGAGTGATTTATAACGCAATATTAGGGTTTGATAAAGTTATTGGACTTGGGCTTTGTAGTATGATCCTGATTTTGTTTTGGGCTACGGGTTTAATGATAATCAAGATTGGGCTGCGTGGACTTGTCACTTGTGATAACAAATTGGTGGTGTAGGCAAATATTGTTGTGGTGTAATTTTGCTTGATCACGGTTTTACTCGAGCTACAATACATCCGACGTTGATTATTGTTATGGGCGTGCAATATAATAGAGATATCGACATGTAAATATTTGTTGTCGAGTTTACTTCAATTAATTGTGGTGAATTTGGTTGGGTATATTATTTGGTTCGCTATTTTGATTGTGCTTCGCTAATCCGATAGTGTGTAATTATGTTGGGTTGAGTTATTCTCAAGTTTATTGGATATATTTTCGGGGTTTATTCGGATTTCGATCATACAATCATCTATTTCATCAAACAATCACCTAATCATATACCGATCCAACTGTTTATCATAACACTTTCAATAAAAATCATCATTTCCTGGTTTCTTCTTGATTTTGTAAAATCCCGCGAAAGAATCTATTTCTCGGTTTAAATCATAGAATTGTAAAATCCCGTGCACGTTTACATCATGTCTACTACTTCAGATTCTGTCATCTCGGAGATACTCAAATTGTATGACATGTTTGATGGCCATCAGATCTCCGACAATGTACAACAGACTAACGGTCTTGAGTCCGATATTGCTTGTATGGAATCTTTGTGATCTAATTTGCAAGAGAGAGAACTTCTACAGCCACAACAAGTGCTTCACAATGCAACTGAAAGTTGCATAGAATGTTTTCGACAACTTCATTCACACCTCTCGGTACTTTTAGAGGGAACCGGATTCAAAATGGGATTCGAACGTGCATTTGCAACACTCTTTGGTCAAGATGTTCAGACTTTCATAGACACAATGATTCTTAACTTAGATCAATTACAACAACAACTTGACCAAGAAGAATCTTCAAAAATTGGATCCATGGCTGCCTTTTGTGTGATCAACAAACAACTTCAAGTGTTCATCGATTCGAAATTCAGTATGGATTATGACTACGGTAGTCAGATGACGAAACAGTGTTTTGCTGAGCATACGGGAATCGAGGTTGACACGTTCAGAGATACACTACTCGTTCTCATGGGTAATGTTACGAAGTTCATTGAGGAAAGAGCACAGCGCAAACTTATGTATGACGACAAGGTGAAGGCATCTCTGGTGCAATCATGTGACGGTATTGGTGATTCGGGTAAAGCATCAGATGTTGAATCAGTTGTCACGATATGCAAAGGATCAGAGACTGATAAGCTTGACACTACCAGCAGTTCAGTGAATCTTGTTACCCATGGCATGAATGCAGATTTTAGACCGGTAAAAGAACAAGTGTCATGTGCTGAGGTACCTTTAACTGTTCAACATAATGTGCTTTCTAATGAACGGGAGCATACTGATCAAATTAAGCCCACTTATGACACATATTTGTTGGAAAAGACTAATAGCAATACCATATCTAATTCAACAAATATGCATCATAAAGGGGGAGAAAGTGATTGATATGTGCCTATTTACACATATCTTTGACCTTATTTAACTCACAAAACGACCAAAAACACCCGAAAAGACCATATAATGTCACAAATATCCTTGGAATGTGTTTTTGTGTATTTCAGGTACAAATGGATTGAAAACAAGGCAAAAGTGAGCAAAACAGAGCATGGATGGAAAATCGGAGCAAAATGGAGCATTACCGGATCGACTCGACAATATTTTGAAGAAAAGGACAAAAAAGTCAAAGCCGAAGTCAATCCCGGGTATGTGACATTGGGGGAGACATGGAAAACCTAAGCAAAACCCATATTTACCAAATACCCCTCACCCGACACCAAAATTCCCAAAATACCCTTAAAACCCCGAAACTTAAATGCAAAATCATTTTCAAAAATAAAACTCAAAACCGTTTTCCCGAAACCATTTCAAATCAAAGACCATTTTTCAAAATAAATCACCAAAACACTTTTGATAAAACTTTTTTAGAGTATTTTACATTATTATTATTATTAGTATATTATTTAGTATATTATTATTATTATTATTATTATTATTATTATTATTATTATTATTATTATTATTATTATTATTATTATTATTATTATTATTATTATTATTATTATTATTATTATTATTATTATTATTATTATTAAATTAAAAAAAAAACTACAAAAATAATTTTACAAATGCAGTTTTTATTCTTACTAATTACTTTTACTTTTACCTAAAACTAATACTAATAATCCTAATTACAACTAAAACCCAAGACACAACCCAACCCATTACTACTAATCCTACACTAAACCCACTTAGCCCATCAACACAACCAGCCCACTCACAACTTAACCGGCAAATCATAAACCAACCCACACAACCCATCCTACATACCGAGAAATCAATAACCCTAACACCCCCGTATTTCTATCTTTGACTCCAAAGAGTCAAACAAAAAACACCCTGTTTACCTGTTTCCCTCCAAATTCACAACAAGACACCTCTGTCACTTTCATCCCTCATAATCCTCACCCACTCCATGCCAAACATCACATGTGCCTGTTCCAAGGTCCCCCCCTCCACCTTGGCAATCCATGGCTTAATTCTCATCAAACGGCTCAAATTGTTTTGAGTGGGCAACAAGCTCAATTGGATGGCTGAGATGCAATGAAAGAAACACAATTTGGCACAAAGCTCACTCTCTCACACAAAACAAACACAAATGGAAGAGGACAAGGCAGAGACCCTACTCAGTTTTTTCTAGTATAAATATGAATGTTGTTGCCATTTATAAGGCATTAGGAGTAGGTTTAGAGTAGGATTTTAGAGTAGGAAATTAGGAGTAGGTAGTAGTAGAGTAGTTTAGCTGTAGGAGTAGGATTAATATAGCTTATGTGTCTTTTAATTTCAGTTTGATTTCTAGTTTGTACTCTTTTAATTCCAAGTTTAATACAAGTTCAGCCTTTTTTATTGTTAAGTATTTCAAATTTTTCCTTTTTTGCTTAATCCTCAAGTGCTTATTTTAAGCTAATATTAATGTTTATTTTTAGTCAATTCAGTTTCTTCATAATCTTAGTAGCTTATATGTTCTATTTGGTTCAGTAGGTAAGCCTAAATTAGTTAAAAACTTTAAAAACCAAAAACAGTCAAGTTAAGGGGTGTTTGGTTTAAGACATTTTTTCAAGCTTTGGTAATTTTTAGTTTTCAAATCAACTTAATTCAGCTTTAGTTTAGTTAATGAAAGAGTTCAAGAGTTAGTTTTAGTACTTTACAAGTTTCGTAGGTTTTGTAAAGATTTCCATAGTTTCAAGTTTTCCTTAAATCATTCACAACCTTCACTTGAATTTTTAGAATTTTAATGTTTTAGTAGGTGTCTTGGCTTGAATTAGCTTCAATACAACTCAGGAAACTTGTTCACTATCTGGTCTATTAGTTTGTAAGTCAAAAATCCCATTTTGGACCCATTTTTAACCCACTGTTTGCTGTCAAAAAACCACCTCACAGCAGCAAAGTTTTTGATTTTTCATTTCTTCGTTTTTAGGTCTTTTGCTCTAAAAATTGGTACGTATCTTCTTTAGTAGGTATTCTAGTTGCCAGTATTTTTAATTTATTTTTACTATTTTTTTTACAGCCTAAAGTAGCTCCTTTAGTCATTTTTTCCCTATTCAGCAGCCCCTAGTTTAGTTAATGCTTATTAGTGCTTTTTAGGCTTATTCAATGGCTTATTCTCTGTCCCCTTTGCTTATTTAGTGTTCCCTTTAGGTGCCTGAGCTTATGTCACCCCTAGTATAGCTTATGTTAGCTTAGGATTAGCTTTTTAGTTTTCTAAAATTCCTTTTATAAATTTTATTCATGACTGCTTATATTTTTACTTATTTGTGTGCTTATTAGTGGTTTTCAAAAATAGTTGTAGTTTTAAAAAAATGCTTATTTTCATGTTTCCAATAAGGTTGTGTAAAAAAGTTTGAGAAAAAAAAAATGTTTTCAAAAAAAAAAAAGAGAGTCACAGGTTCGAACCTGTGACCTCTTGGATGATAACACAAACACTAACACAACCCGCTACCATCTCATCTCTTGTATGTTGCTTGTCATAGTTAGCCAACTTTATTATTTATAGCATTATTAGTCTTAAAGCTTATTTAACTGTCTAAGCTTATTGCAGCTTATTAGCTTAAGTTTTTTTTAAACTTTTATATTTCTTAGCTTAATATAAGTAGTATAAGTATTTTCCTACAAAATAATAGGTACTTTCCCTTTTAAATTACGTTTTTAAGTTTTACGCGTTACGTTTAAAGTTTAAATTATGTTTTACCTTATTTGTGACTCACGTGCCTTTCGTGTTTATTTATTTGCGTTATTTTGAGTTAATATTTGTTGCATTTAGTTTAGAAATCCAAAACTCTCTTTTTATCCATTCAAATCACCCGATCACAAAACGGTATTCGACTTCGCATTTCACACCTCACACGGACACGACCCGGGGATATCCAGTACTCTCGGTTTGACTTTGTTTGACTATTTCCCGGTCAAAAGGTCTTTTATATACTATATCCATCACATCAGTGATCAGGATGCTGAACGTGATGATCTGTCAAGTTATTTGTTTACGGCTGATGCTTTTAAATCAAATGATATGGTTGATAAAGAAACTTTTAATGAACTTTCAAAGAAATTTGCACAACTTGAAAACATTGTATTTCACTTGAAATCGCAATGTAACAAAAGGAAGAAAGTTTTCAAACTAACCAACCATGTAAAAATCCGGAACTTCCTGATTTCCGTGAATACTTTATGATTAATGATTTGAAAGCTCAGCTAGAAACGAAAAATTTGGCAATCAACAACCTGAAAAAACGTATTATTGAGATGTGTGATATGTGTAATGAAGTTAAGGCTAAACATGTCAGTAATGAGATTGCAACTAGAAATTTTGAATTACTATTGGAAAATGAGTCTTTGAAAATGCAATGTAAAAACCTGAATGAGTCAATCAAAGATACGAGAACTAAGTCGATAGAACAAACAACCTCTTTGACTACCAAAAATGATGAATTCAAAGCTCAACTCCAGAAAAAGGGTTTCACAATAACAACATTAAAGAACGAGCTAAGAAAAGCAATAGGGAATAGTGTGAACACTAAGTTTGCAAAACCATCAATCTTGAGGAAACCAATTTTACAATCGAATAGAAACCAATCAGTTATTAGACAACCGACTGCGTTTAGATTTGAACGTCCAAAATTTTCAAAAACACGGTTTGCCTCCCAAGTTGATGCGGAACAAGTTTTGTCAAAACCAGTCACTCCGCATTATATGCCTAAGAGTATTGCCTATAGTTCTGCTAAGCCTCAACAAGTAATTACCCCAACAGCCAGCTCCTCTAGGATTAGTTCGAAAACAGTGTCAAAACCAAGCATTAAGATTCAAAATTTTTATAATATAAATGACTTGGACAAGAACTATGATCTAGAAAAGGCTAGGAAAAGGGCACTACTTCATAAGGATGGAATCTTAGGTTCTTGACCTCGTTTGATGCCTCCTGGTTTAGTGAGGAACACTGCTAAGGTTCAACCTGTTAGGTCTAGGATTTATAATAAGTCATCTTTTATGCATAAGAAGCAAGACGAACCTAAAAATTCTCCTAGGATGATACATACTGCTCATTCTTTGAGGACTAGGAATGACGATAAGTCTCTCACTGGGCATAAGAAGCTTAATAATCCTAGACCTTGCCATAAGTGGATCCCAACTGGTAGAATTTTTAAGCATGTTGGACTTAAGTGGATACCTACTGGAAAGGTGCTTACCAATGGCAAAACCATGGTTGACCGTGAAACCCCCAAGGGTTTGGATACTGTTGTCACTAACCCATATATGTGCAATCAAGTTTGTGATGTTAGTGCAGGTAGTCCTTACTCAGTTGCAGGTACATCAATCATTCACTACATGAGAAGACTCAAAGTCTGGAGGCCTAAAGCACGCATATCTCCTGCTTCAGGAGGTCTGGAATGTCAATGTTGATGTATGTGTACAATGACGTCTGTTCACATTAGTTCAGACCTCGCTCTTCATCATTATGACGTTTGAACAATACGAATGTTGATTATCTAGTTTCTGAAGCTCTTGTTCCGGTTCCTATTGACTCAACTGGTTCACCTTCGTCAATCTCCAATTGATCAAGATGAACCATCTTGAAGTATCTCTCAGACTACTCACGAAACCCAATCTCCAGTTATTCCTCAAGGTGATGATAATGACTATCATGATATTGAAGCTGCACATGAATAATGATCCGTCTTCTGGTATTCCTTTCCCAAAACCGGACTCTGAAGAATCCCCTCCTCCACGGATTGTTGTTCCTTCTAATGTGCACTCTGTAAATCAACCAAGAATATAAAGAAAAATGTCAGCTAAGAACTTGGAAATGGAATGTATAGTGATCACAGTGCTTATTTGGTATTATTTATTTGAGATTGAAGTGAAATTTCACGGGTGAGTGAACTTAGTATCTTGATGATCCTTGTTCGAGCTTTTAATCTCTACATTGACGAAGACTTGGATATCTAGTTATTTTGGTAATTCTTCTTTTCTATTACCACAAAATAACTATCACATTCAGTGTCACAACTCACACGGAGTTGTCGATAATCAAGAGGTGATGTACGTCTTATACTTGATGGTTGGTTGGTTGAAAAGTATAAAGTACCTAGGGATTCGATGTTGCATGAAGTCTCTACACCGCTCTTTGTCATACATTGGTGCAAGTTTAAGTCACAAGAACGGGGAATTCTACTTCATTTTCAAGTTGGGAATATCGGATTTACATCACAAAGTAGTCGTCGCAGTAGCTGAATTTTTATAAGGGTTGATAAGATAGTCATTAGAGAGTTTTTTTTGAAGCAATTGATTCTCACCAGAAACATATAAGTCCAATATTTTTCTTTTCTCATGATTTCAAGTATAATGTGATGCTGATTCGGAGGTATCAAATCCAGCAAGGGGGAAGGAGACATACATCTGAACGCACAACGAGTACACGTGATGAGCTGTATACTTCTTAGATGAAGATATTCTGAGAAGACAAATGTCACAACCGCAAAGATAATCAGTGTCTTAACTCGTTTTTCTGGTGTATTATTCCAACTACGTGGGGGAAGCGGTCTCTTGATAACTTGTGGTACGTACTACTTCAGCTTTCAGCGGGAAGAAATGTGAGAAGAATATTTGGAGTGTGAGATGATATTGTTTATCGACATCTTCATGCAAGCTGATGTGATTGATGATAAAGTGCTTCTGGTTAATGTTTCGTGTACACCATGTTATGCTGATTTCGATGAAATCGCAACAATCAGGGGAAAGAAATGTGTACTTCGGGGATGCACAACAGGTTCACTTGATTGGTCTTAATCATCTATTCTGGTGTTTATAACCGCATAGATGATCAGTGCTTCAACCTGTTACTTTGGTGTCATCGTTTCGACTCTTGTTTGGCGTCATCGTTTCGACTTTTGTTGGGAACATGTGTACACTATGGGCTTATGTATTATGTGAAAGATAACTGGAATGCATCTGGTGAAATGAAGATGTTGATCGATTAATCCCCTGAATAGAAAAATGCTCAAAACCGCAGAGTAATGTATACATCTGAGAATCACAAAAAGGTCATGTGATCGGGCTTAATCATTTATTCCGGATTGATAACCGCAGAGACGATCCATGTTTTATCTTGTTACTTCGGTGTTATCGATGTTCTTCGGTTTTTCGAGCTTCATACAATGAGACTTTTTGCATCACTTCAACTACTTGGAGAAGTGGTCTCTGGAAGATGATTGTCAGTTTGGGGGGAAGCTACCAAAGATTCACATTGAGGAGGCTAAAATTTGACGATTTGGTGGTGCCTAGTGATTAACTCAGCTGTGAGAGTCTAGTGATTTGTTATCAACCTGTGCTTGGTGAATTGTTGTGACTTGAGACGTTTCGAATAGTCTGATTGTAATTTGACGTTGTGAGTTTAATATTTACAAGTTGACTTATTATGATCGGATCTATTGTAACTTGACTCGTCGCGACTAGACACTTAGTGCTAATTGTGACTTATCCGAGATCTCACTCTAAGTTTAACTCGCTTATCACATCTTTTGGTTTCTTTTGTTGACTTTAGTAAAATCCCGGGAGAGAATCGATCTCTCGGTTTAAGTCACAAGAGTTGTAAAATCCCGTTTAAGATTACATCATGGCAACCACAAGTTCAGACGATTATTCAGGAGCCTCGAAAGCTTTGGTGGAGAAAGTTTAAGAAATGTTGACTACTGACTTCTACAACGTGCAGACCGATCTCCTCTTTTCGGTATTGAGGTCAACATCTTCTTAAACTAATTAGTATCCTTTGCACATATATTAAACCTAAAAGAAAATAGAAAAATATAAAACCTATAAAAACCATAAAAAATCAGAAAAACACAAAAATACCAAAAATAGTTTGTTTTTAAGGCATGTCTTCTGGTATCGATAATATTTACGGTCCTAGAAATGTCATTCAATAATGACACGGGTCTTTAAATGAATTTCGAACAGAAGTTCAAAAAGTTTTCAAAACATGCCTAAATGGCATGCTGTTATCTCAAACTGTAACCCGCTCGCAAAATTTTGGCTTGCAGTTATTTCAGACTGTAACCCGTTCGTAAAATTACGGCTTGCTATTACTTCAGATAGCAACCCGGGCTTCAAAATGAGGAAAACACGTCGCCATAAAGACGGTTGATCCTAACAACGGATGAATTTCATCCGGGCATGGATTACTTTACATCCATGCACCTCCAATTTGATGTACGTATCAGTGCATCACTTCTAGTAAAAGAAGAGAAGTCTTCTTTCATCCCAAAATCTCTCTCTTAATGATTCTTCAAGAGAGTTTTTGTGGTTTACAAGGTGGCTATTGGACTTAAATTTTCACAAATACCTTGCCGCTCAACTTAATGACCACAACACGTGTAATTGACAACGGGTCATTAATTGAGGGGGAGCGTTTTTGTTCAAAATTTCGGCACCTTTAAAAACTTTGGGCACCAGCAGCAGTGAAAAAGTGTCTCAAAATCAGCAAATGTTAAAACTTTTATCACGTTTTCTCCTAATTTTCTTCTAAAATCATTTAAATCAATTGGGATCACAAAATCTCAAAAGATTTGAAATTTTTTGATCGGGGGAGAGAATGTGATTTAAATATGAAATCTGATTTTAAACGCGATGTTTTTGGAATCAAAGGTTCGCTCTCCCGTATGTGCTAAATTTCTTGAAGTCTTTGAATTTTAATCAAAGCACATATTGAGGGGGAGCAAGTGTATAAATGATGAATAAATAATCTCAAATGTTCGCTTTCCCGTATGTGCTAAAGTTTTAAAAACTTTCAAATTGAATCAATCAATGTGCACATATTGAGGGGGAGCAAGTGGCTAAGAGTCTTTCGCGTGTTTTTACAATAACAAGTAGAAACCGTGAATTGATTATGACTTGGATTTGACTCATGAATTGACGCAACATGAAATGTCGTGAATCGAAAGGACTAGTCCTGGCCGGGTAATAGTTTCAAGCTGGTTTAACCAGTGATGTAAGCGTGTCTAGAAGAGGACTGGTCTAAGTAGAAAGTACCGTTTTGAGAAACTCTTCCTAGATGTATACTTTGACGGGTCTAACTTCCTTTTTATGGAATGTTAACAACTTCAAGTTAGTTAGTAGGGATAGTTATCACCAAAAAGCTGATAATGGATCCCTTTAACTAAGCAACGTAAACGTGTCCCTAGGGTATATGTCTATTGAGAGCAGATCAATTCAAATAAGTGCAACTCACCCCGACATGTGCAAATTTCTATCTTAAACCTATGAGCACATGTTAAGGGGGAGCATTTGAAAAGTTACAAAACTCTCAAAGTGTTAACAAAATGTATTTCTTAATCATAAACACTTTGAGAGAATTTTCAATGATTTGGTTATATGACAATTATGGAAAAATACCAAAAGACCGACCACTTTAATTTAATGCATGGAGTTATAAGGATGGTAAGGTTAGGTATATGTTCCCATGATCCACCAGAACCGGAAGGATCTTCCCAGGGACAATCCAATAGATAGATTAGAAGTCCTTAGGAATGATTGCAAAAAAGGAGAAAAGTGAAAAAGGAATAGTGCCGACTGAGATTGAGCTAGGACTGGAACAAACCCAACAAGGTTCTAGTAATGAAGTCTCGGTAAGCACTGAAGGGGTTGAAGAATTAAAAAAAATGAAATGAGAAAGGGTGAAAAGAAATAGCCCTCCAATTATTCAACCTTAGGGCAGAAACCGGGTTCAATTCATATGCTACTGATTGTTACTAAGGTAACATCGATATTGAAAAAAAGACATCATGGACCCAGTGACGCACTGCACTAAACCTTCCAGCCACTCAAGTTCTCTTAAAAGAGCTTGTTTCATTCTCACGGGGAACCGGTGTAATCTATTGACTTGTATCTTAGAGCTAGTTGATATTGAAACAGGAGACCCCTCCCTAGTCTCCGCATAGGATAACCAAATTTCACTTATCGAGTCTAGAGCCACGAGATGCATCAAAAGATCTCATAGGAACACTTGATACTTCTACACTGGGTGTTCATCAATAAGGACACCAGTTGTAATATTTTGAGTCCTACGCAGATCTTAGCAATCTGCCAAGAACACTTATGAGGGAATATACATATGTATTTCCCAGTGATTGAGTGGAAACTCCTGCCAGGGTCAACATCAAACAGCCCTGACAGCAGGTCACTTCGGTAATCCCTTGTAGATTACGCTTAGTGTGTACCGTGGTGTTTCAAATGGTCTACAGTCGTGGGGTGATCTCCAGTGACTCACCTAATCGTTGGTGTACTTCGGTATGTCAGTGAAAGCCCTTTCGGGGGCATCCGATTAGGAACGGCCTTAGTAAGGATTAGAGAAAGTCTTCACACTATGCTGTTGACGATCTCGAAGTCCGAACTTGTAAGTGCTGGTATGTTTATTACTAACCAAGTTTTATGCAGCTCAACATACCAAACTTATCATTTTCACCACCAGCACTCTAGTTCCACATGCTCATACCTACATCTAAAAGGAGCCGTCAGAACTATTCAACCATTGAAATTCTCTCATCAAAGATGTATGAGCCTGTTGGAAGGGCGTATTCCCACCAGAGACTAAGAGGTTGACGATCGATGCTGATTGCTGAAAAGATTCCGATTCATCACCTCATGCTCACACTTCAACATCAAATCTAAAGAAATCATGATCAAGGAATGGGCTTCAACTATGCTTCCACAACTCTGATGCAGAAGATCATGATCCAGAAAAGTGTGAGCATGACAACACTAAGACAATCACAACATCACAAAGAGACACTTCCACTCAAAGATGACTTGAAGCTACTTAATTTGGATGATGAACATGAAGAAATGCCAAAGATCATCCTACTCATCAAGCAAGTCATCCTGAGTCCGCTGCTGAAAGTACAAAGTTCATTTCAATGAAGAATCAAAAGGCTACGAGCTACAAAGACAACGACAAAGATCTAGATGCTGGACTTCAAAGTTTAACATATGTATTTCCGGGGTGACCTCCCTTAGGGGGAGATTGTTAGGAATACGTTTTTATTTAAGAAGACTCGGTCACCTCGAGTATCTATTTAGCATCCATGTAGCTCGTAGAATTAATAGTAGTTATAATAGTAGTTAGTACGTAGTTTAGTATTAGTTAGTATTTGTGGAGTCGGGTCGGGTCTTTGCCCACTGTCAGCCCGATCCACAGCCTAATAGAGGCAACAAGTATGTAAGTATAAATAGCCCTCTTCATCCTTGGAGAGGGTTGGACCTTCTCATAATCTATTTTCTTTTTTTTTGGTTTTCTCTCAAGGTTCCCATCTTTCTCTCTAAACTTTCTTCTCCTTCTTCCTTTCTTTCTTTGTTATTCGATCCATACAACAAGAACCATACATGTTATAGATTATTTAGTATCCTACACATTTGAAATAGAACACCGTGCTTACTGGGCACTTAAAAATTGTAACCTAGATCTTATAGCAGCCGGAGAAAAACGGATGTTTCAATTTCATGAATTAGACGAACTACGCTTTTATGCTTATGAAACTCTCGTCTTTATAAAGAAAAAACTAAAGTCTGGCATGACCGGAAATTAAAAATAAGAAAAGAATTCAAGAAAGGAGATAAAGTCCTACTTTTTCAATCAAAATTCAAAATCAAACAGCCAAAACTTACAAGCCGCTGGGTTGGACCTTATACTGTGAAACCCCAATATCCATCTGGATATGTTGAATTATATGGACATGACGATAAAAGTTTTATAGTCAATGGTCACAGGCTTAAACTATATAATGAGGAAAAAAGTTTCAACGATAGAAGGGAAGAATCAACACCCTTCTTTCCAATTAACTAAAACAAACTAATCATATGAGTCGAGCTATAGACCGCTATTAGACTCTGGAAATTAGCCTTGGCGGAGGCAATCGTTTTTGAATCTATTTATTTATTTTATCACTAAAAACTGTTTTAAACCCACACTATAAACTTAAGTGTGGAGGTAACTACTAGTAATATAGGTATATATATATATTGTATATATAGTTTAATATATATATATATAGTATATAATTAATAATATTATATATATAAATATATATTATATATACTTTATATATATATATAATATATATAATATATATATATATATATATATATATATATATTATATATATATATATATAATATATATATAAAACCAAAATATTTCCATTTTTGTGTGCTTGGTTTTATCTTTGCAGATTTATATGAAGGAATACATTTGGAAGCCACAGCTCCTCACTGCTCTTCGATTTGCCGCTGGAAGTTACTCTCCTTTTTAGCTTACTTATTTTTTCTACTTTTATTTTATTTCAGTTTTAAAACATGAGGCATGTCCCACTTAAGTAGGAGAGGGTCAATAGTAAAAATATTATCGAAAACTGATTATACGACTAAACATTTTAAACTAAAATATAACTTTTATAAGTTATTAAAGGCAAATCCACATGATGACCACTAGTAGCTAGACACAATTTCATCCAAACAAACAAATTGGCATTCTTATTAAGCCTTTATGAGTGTATTTATACTGCCTCATTTCTACAAAATATGAGTAGCGACGATTCTAAAGTTAGTCTAGAACTTGCATTATTCATCAAGTACGAATGCCACAGAGAGATTGCAGTTTCTTTGCTTTATAGAATTTTAGATGATTATTGAGGCAAACTTGGACTGTACACCCAAAAAGCCATCCATGAATGCATAATTCTGGTTGACTACATCTGGTCACTAGTATATTAGAAATATCCTTTAGGCACTCATTTTAGTGCTATGCCACTTAGAACAACATGTGAGCCTAACCTTTTTCTATTCTTAAACAATATTGCTTATGCTGAAAGAATGTAGGTCGATATGATTATTGCTGCGAAAATGATTTGTTTTGAAAAAAAAAAAAAATAATTGATTATTATGATTAGAATAAAATGATTCTTAGTATTGTTATGACAGCTGTTTAATTTTATCCTTGCTCAAGTCCTGTAAGAAATAGAAATAAAATCCATGCCTTGTCCATGGTACCCTGATTCCAAACCCAAAAAAAACCGAAAAAAGTCGTCATTGAGTATCACTTGTCTGGTGCTTACGCTTGTCGAGTTGTCTTTGTGAACTTAATATACTATATTCTTACACCAAACTACTATATATATACTATATATAATATATATCATGGTGATATATAAATATAATAATAATGGTATATTATAAGAGCGCATATTACTACTTTATATATGATAATATAGTACTATATGCAATATTCATATATATATTATATATAATATTATTTTTTATTATATATGAATCAGTATATTAAGAGCTTATCTGACTCTGATTTTCCTTGCAACGGCTCATTTGGGTCCTTAACCGGTTGAATAACGCTTATTAAGTACTCTTACTGATCAGGAAGTCATCCAATTGTTCTCATTACGGCAATTTAGTGAACTATCATTAACATTTTCTCGATACTTCCTTTCTTTGGATAGATCTGTCTGTTAACACTTCAACAGAACCTTCTTTTGTTAATGGTGAATGGTGAATATAGGCCATATTGGATTGGTTAGATGGTTTTGAGTTAACTTGAGATTGTCAATAGCCTCTTGTAAATATTGTTATTAGGTTATCGTACGTGTTCATGATGTGAAATAAGATTCAAATTCTTTACTTGGCTTCATTGACAAACCAAAAATAATTGACTGTATTCCCTTGTTGCTTGGGGAAATAGCATGATGGATGACTGCCTTATGCCTCGGTATGAACCTATAGATGACGCTTCGTAATATTATAATTATTTCTTCGTAGCCGGTATGCTGTGACGTCTATACAGTATAATTATTCTAATAGTTTATGCAGTGAAACTTCTTCCAATGTCTTTAGCTATGAGCGTTAAGGTCTAGTATGCATAACAGAATGGATGTAGTCATTATTGATGTTTCAGATAGATGTAGTTGCCTAAAACATCGCTGAATACTCACGCCACCGTTATGAATAGAGTATATACTACGATTGTTTCTCTGGGGCGATGACTTGTTAATTAGAATCTAACCATGAGTGACATCCAACCTATTCGATGCGGGTTGATGGTCTAAGATCCCCGATCTGTGAAATTTAACTCTTACCGAGTTACAACGGTCAATGCACGATAGAAATCAATTTTTGCTTTTATTAGAGTGCTTTTGCGATTATCTACATTCCTTGTCCCGGAAGGGGTTTTCAGCCATATTGATAATAACTTGCGGGCAGTGTAAATTATATGGAATGCGCCCCCCCCGCACTTTAATAGATGTTATGTTGTACGCCACGCTTTGTCATATCCTTACTATGAATTTCAATTGCATCTAGCTTAACGACTATTGAACTCCTGTGTAATCCCATTATAAGAACTCAATCTGAAGTTACATCCCGATCCTATTCTCTCAGTGCGTGATCAGGAATTCAAGATAGTTTTGTAGTGAGACTGATGGAGAATTAATGTTTTAGTATCAGTGATTGGGGTAGCTGCATGTATTATGCTTCGAATTCTTGTACTTGAGATCAGTCTTGTGTGATATTGACACTTGCGCATGTATATGTATACTGTTTACCTATTTAGAGGGCGTAGATTGAGATCTTTAACATAATACTAGTGGTTAAGTGGTCAAAAATCCTATTGCGACTTGTCAAAACTTGGATGTCCGATCTCACATAAGATTAATCAGATCGGCAAACATTTGACAATCTTCTTTTCTCTTTCTCTATATTGTGATCTATCTATTGTAAATGTGTTATGAAGTTTAATATAATAATGTTGGATAGGTGGAAAGAACACGTGAAAGCATTCTAGCTATGTCTGGTAATAGTTTTGAACCACGGGGAAGTACATTCAGCCTTCCTAGAAAAATCATAATAATTTAAATTCGGATATGAATATATTTGGGAATTCATGCATCGAGCTGCCAACGTATGATTTGTATACATAAATATTGCATTAATCATAATGACAGATACTTCCCGTTATCTCCTACTTTAAGCCGACGATTTAAATTAGCTCTAGAACTTGCACTTATTCATCAATAACGAATGCCACAGAGAGATTGCATTTCTTATGCTTTATAGACAATTTTAGATGATATTGAGGCAAACTTAGGATTTACACCAAAAAGCCATCCCATGAAATCATAATCTAGTTGACTACACTGGTCACTAGTATATTAAAGAAAATAACCTTCTAGCACTCATTTTTAGTGCTATGCCACCTAGAACAACATGCTGAGCCTAAGCCTTTTTCCTATTCTTAAACCAAATTGCTTATGCTTGAAAAGAATGAAGGTCGATTGATTATTGCTGCGAAATGATTATGTTTTGAAAAAAAAATGATTATTATGATAGAATAAAATGATTCTTGAGTATTGATGTTATGCAGCTGTTTAAGTTTATCCTTCTACAAGTCCTATAAGAAATAAAAAATAAAATTTCCATGCCTTGTCCATGTACCCTGATCCCAAACCCAAAACCGAAAAAGTCCTCATTGATATCATTGTCTGGTGCTTACGCCTTGTCGGAGTTGTCTTTGTGATTATATATATATTCTTAAACCAAACTACTAAATATATATACTTAAACCAACTAAAATGAGTGTTCGGTTAGCTGACCGATCTTTCCAATATCCTGTTGGAATAGCTGAAAACATGTTAGTTGAAGTGGGCAAATTCACTTTTCCAGTTGATTTCATTATCCTAGAAATGGAAGAAGATAGCAAAGTACCCCTAATCTTAGGAAGACCTTTTTTCCATACAGCCGATGCTATGATTCGAGTTAAGCAAAAACAACTTAATCTTGGAGATGGAAAAGAAAGAATGATTTTCTCCATAGACAAGGCTATGAAACACTCTTACTCTAGTGATGACACATGCTTTAGAATTGATGTTATCGATGAAATTCTTGAAGAAGATTTCGATGAACTACTTCATGAATTTAATCAATCACTGTACTCAGTCGAAGGAACACTTCTTGAACATGAAGTCTTGGCTGAATATGACCAATTCATGGCTATGACTCTCGAAGATAAAAATGAAAGTTCTGATGACGAGGAAGAAAATGAAGAAGAATTATCATTTGAAAAAATAAACACTGACAATGAACTTAGACTTAAAAATTCTATCGAAGAACCACCTACTGATCTCGTACTCAAACCATTACCAGACCATCTGAAATATGCTTTCTTGGAAGGCGAATCTTTACTTCCAGTCATAATTTCATCTAAACTCTCTGAAAGAAAAAAAGGAAAATTAATTTCAGTTCTGAAAAACCACAAAAGAGCCTTTGCTTGGAAAACTAGTGACATACCTGGGATTTGTTCATCCTTCTGTAAACACAAAATTCAGTTAATGGATGATAAGAAACCAGTGGTCCAAAAGCAAAGAAGACTCAATCCAAACATGAAAGGAGTTGTCAAGAAGGAAATTATCAAACTCCTTGACTCAGGAATCATCTACCCCATAGCAGATAGCCCATGGGTAAGTCCTATTTATTGTGTACCAAAGAAAGGTGGCATAACAGTAGTAACTAATGAAAATGATGAACTTGTCACAACTAGAACTTGTCACAACTAGAACTGTCACTGGTTGGCGTGTATGTATTGACTACAGAAAACTAAATGAAGCTACAGCCAAAGATCATTTTCCTCTCCCATTCATGGACCAAATGCTAGAAAGACTAGCAGGAAATGAATATTTCTGTTTTCTAGATGGATTCTCTGGATATTTCTAAATACCAATCGATCAAAGGGATCAGGAGAAAACAACATTCACATGTCCTTTCGGAACTTTTGCTTATCGACGTATGCCCTTTGGCTTATGTAATGCACCCGCTACTTTTCAAAGGTGTATGATAGCAATATTTCATGATATGATTGAAGAATCCGTGGAAGTTTTCATGGATGATTTTTCAGTCTTTGGAAATTCCTTCGATAAATGCCTAAATAATCTCTACAAAATGCTCCAATGTTGTGAAGACACAAATCTCGTGCTTAATTGGGAAAAATGTCACTTCATGGTCAAAGAAGGTATTGTGCTCGGACATAAAGTGTCAGGGGCAGGACTTGAAGTCGACAAAGCAAAAATTGATGTAATCTCAAAACTTCCACCACCTACTAATGTGAAAGGCATTAGAAGCTTTTTAGGACATGCCGGATTCTATCGACGATTTATTAAAGATTTCTCAAAAATCGCTCGACCTTTAACTAAACTTCTAGAAAAATATATTACTTTTGAATTCGATGACGACTGTCAAAAAGCTTTCGAAACTCTAAAAGAAAAACTCACTTGTACGCCAATTATAATGAGTCCAAATTAGAACTTACCATTTGAATTAATGTGCGATGCAAGCGATTTTGGCGTCGGAGCTGTCTTAGGACAGAAAGATGGTAGACATTTTCATCCTATCTATTTTGCTAGTAAAACATTCAATGCTGCTCAACAAAACTACACGGTTACTGAAAAAGAACTCATGGCCGTTGTGTTTGCATTCGATAAATTTCGAGCATATCTAGTTCTATCTAAAACTGTGGTTTATACAGATCATTCCGCTCTTAAATATCTATTTAAAAAGCAAGATGCTAAACTACGTCTTATTCGTTGGATTCTGCTCTTGCAAGAATTCGATATAGAAATTAAAGACAAGAAAGGTGTTGAAAACGTAGCCGCCGATCATTTTTCCCGTTTAGAAAATGAGGATGAAGAAATATAAATAGAAATAAATAATAATTTTCCAGACAAAACCCTTAATTCAATCAGTTCTCCGGACATGCCTTGGTTTGCAGACGTTGCAAACTATCTGGCGGGGGACATACTAAGAAAAGGAATGACTCACCAAGAGAAAAGAAAATTCTTCTCAGATGTAAAAAAAATATTTTTGGGATGAACCATACTTATTTAAAATCTGTCCTGACGGAATAATCCGTAGATGTGTTTCTGGACCTGAAACTCGTGCTATCCTTGATAAATGTCACCATGGACCTACCGGTGGACATTATGGTGCTAACGCTACTGCTAAAAAAGTATTCGAATCTGGATTCTATTGGCCCACAATTCTAAAAGAAGCACATACTCTAGTTCGCCTTTGCGAAGCATGTCAGAAAACTGGAAACATTTCTAAAAGAGATGAAATGCCTATGAATTACATTCAAGTATGTGAAGTTTTTGACATCTGGGGTATAGACTTTATAGGACCTTCTCCTAAATCATCAAAATTCGAGTATATCCTAGTCGCTATTGACTATGTCTCAAAGTGGGCAGAAGCCCAATCCCTTCAAACTAATGATGCCAATGTTGTTATAACATTTCTTAAGAAACTATTCTGTCGATTTGGAATACCCAAAGCTCTAATCAGCGACAGAGGAACACATTTTTGCAATAAGTTAATGGAAAAAGCTATGAAAAGATATGGAGTTAACCATCGGTTCTCTACATCATACCACCCTCAAACTAGTGGTCAAGTTGAAAATACCAACAGAGCTCTTAAAAGAATACTTGAAAAAACAGTTAAAGAAAATCCAGCTATTTGGTCAAGGAAATTAGATGATGCTCTATGGGCATTTAGAACTGCTTATAAAACACCAATCGGAACAACACCATACAAACTCATATATGGAAAAGCATGCCACCTACCATTTTGTTAGGAATACGTTTTTATTTAAGAAGACTCGGTCACCCCGAGTATCTATTTAGCATCCATGTAGCTCGTAGAATTAATAGTAGTTATAATAGTAGTTAGTACGTAGTTTAGTATTAGTTAGTATTTGTGGAGTCGGGTCGGGTCTTTACCCACTGTCAGTCCGATCCACAGCCTAATAGAGGCAACAAGTATGCAAGTATAAATAGCCCTCTCCATCCTTGGAGAGGGTTGGACCTTCTCATAATCTATTTTCTTTTTTTTTTTGGTTTTCTCTCAAGGTTCCCATCTTTCTCTCTAAACTTTCTTCTCCTTCTTCCTTTCTTTCTTTGTTATTCGATCCATACAACAAGAACCATACATGTTATAGATTATTTAGTATCCTACAATTGGTATCAAGAGCCTTGGTTTGATCTTTGGGATAGTGTTTTTCTTGGTTCTTAAGATTGGTTTTTGTGTTTCTCATATGGTCCGAATAGTTATCTATTGTCATTCATTTGTGTGAGCTTTGTTTATGGTTTCATTTGATATAAGGTAGTACTTTCGGGTTTAGAATGGTTTTTTCAGCTTACTTTGGTGATTAGAGGGCTTATTTTATAAACTTAGGTCAAAGTTTTAGCATATTTGAGTTGCAGTTTTGTGATATTCTTATTAGCGGTTTAGTATTCCAGCCACTAAAGGGATAATTGGACAATATACATGATAGAGACTGTTTTGTTTTATTCCTGCGAGTGGTACCAGTTTTTTTGGACAGTTCTTTCTAGCGGTTAACTAGACCAGCGTTTACCTCTTTGGATTTAAGTAGCAGTTACTTTTTAAGTAGCGTTTACTTTTTTTTGTGCTTAGCCAAAACTAAACGCTGCCCAAATTTCTCCGTGGCAGCGGTTACCTTTTGCAAGGTCTAGGTCAGCGGTTAGTTTTAGGTAGCGGTTAACTACAACAACAATCCAACAACAAACTCAAATGATCGTGCACCAGGTTCATTACAAACTAATGCAATAAGGAAAGATAGATTAAGATCTCAGTTTTTTCGTGGCGTAAATTAAATTTTTGACCTTATAAGATCAAGTTCACGAAAGAGATTAACATCACAGATCTATGTCGAAGCAAAACTATCTTTAAATGTTCGAACCATAGTTAAAAGCAAAGAACATAACTACGAAGTTTCATTCCCACTTTCTTCGGTTTAATTAATCAGAAACTAAAGAAGAATAGATCTCAGTTTTCATTCAACATTGGTTACAAATCCTTAAAGATTCATATGTGGTGGAACATATTACCATCATAGATCGATTGTTGAAGATAACCTTCTTTGACTATCCGAAACTTTAAAGAAAAAGACGAATAACAATCTTGTTATCACCCTTTCTTGCTTTCGGTTCAAGAACAAAACAAAAAAATTCAATTAAAATACGACAAGTAATAGAAATACAGATCTCAGATATCTCGTTTGCCTTCAAAGATTCGTACAAAGACTTATCAACGAGAACTTATTCATCACAGATCCTTAAAGAAGATTGACTTCTTTTGTTTGAATACCCAAAATCAACTTAAGAAAGAACAAAACAAATCTGTTTCATCCTTATCTTCTTTCGGTTTAAAATAACATATCAAAAACCTACCTGGAACTTCCTTTCATTCTCGTTGGCATACAAGAGCAGGAGCAGTGTTTGGTTTGAGATTGAGAGAAAGAAGGACAAAGGAAAAGTATGACTGCGTTTTTTAAGTGTAATTAGGGTTGAGTAAGTGTGAGTTTATGAGTGATTTATACCGCAATATTAGGGTTTGATAAAGTTATTGGACTTGGGCTTTGTAGTATGGTCCTGATTTTGTTTTGGGCTACGGGTTTAATGATAATCAAGATTGGGCTGCGTGGACTTGTCACTTGTGATAACAAATTGGTGGTGTAGGCAAATATTGTTGTGGTGTAATTTTGCTTGATCACGGTTTTACTCGAGCTACAATACATCCGACGTTGATTATTGTTATGGGCGTGCAATATAATAGAGATATCGACGTGTAAATATTTGTTGTCGAGTTTACTTCAATTAATTGTGGTGAATTTGGTTGGGTATATTATTTGGTTCGCTATTTTGATTGTGCTTCGCTAATCCGATAGTGTGTAATTATGTTGGGTTGAGTTATTCTCAAGTTTATTGGATATATTTTTGGGGTTTGTTCGGATTTCGATCATACAATCATCTATTTCATCAAACAATCACCTAATCATATATTGATCCAACTGTTTATCATAACACTTTCAATAAAAATCATCATTTCCCGGTTTCTTCTTGATTTTGTAAAATCCCGCGAAAGAATCTATTTCTCGGTTTAAATCATAGAATTGTAAAATCCCGTGCACGTTTACATCATGTCTACTACTTCAGATTCTGTCATCTCGGAGATACTCAAATTGTATGACATGTTTGATGGCCATCAGATCTCCGACAATGTACAACAGACTAACGGTCTTGAGTCCGATATTGCTTGTATGGAATCTTTGTGATCTAATTCGCAAGAGAGAGAACTTCTACAACCACAACAAGTGCTTCACAATGCAACTGAAAGTTGCATAGAATGTTTTCGACAACTTCATTCACACCTCTCGGTACTTTTAGAGGGAACCGGATTCAAAATGGGATTCGAACGTGCATTTGCAACACTCTTTGGTCAAGATGTTCAGACTTTCATAGACACAATGATTCTTAACTTAGATCAATTACAACAACAACTTGACCAAGAAGAATCTTCAAAAATTGGATCCATGGCTGCCTTTTGTGTGATCAACAAACAACTTCAAGTGTTCATCGATTCGAAATTCAGTATGGATTATGACTACGGTAGTCAGATGACGAAACAGTGTTTTGCTGAGCATACGGGAATCGAGGTTGACACGTTCAGAGATACACTACTCGTTCTCATGGGTAATGTTACGAAGTTCATTGAGGAAAGAGCACAGCGCAAACTTATGTATGACGACAAGGTGAAGGCATCTCTGGTGCAATCATGTGACGGTATTGGTGATTCGGGTAAAGCATCAGATGTTGAATCAGTTGTCACGATATGCAAAGGATCAGAGACTGATAAGCTTGACACTACCAGCAGTTCAGTGAATCTTGTTACCCATGGCATGAATGCAGATTTTAGACCGGTAAAAGAACAAGTGTCATGTGCTGAGGTACCTTTAACTGTTCAACATAATGTGCTTTCTAATGAACGGGAGCTTACTGATCAAATTAAGCCCACTTATGACACATATTTGTTGGAAAAGACTAATAGCAATACCATATCTAATTCAACAAATATGCATCATAAAGGGGGAGAAAGTGATCAGGATGCTGAACGTGATGATCTGTCAAGTTATTTGTTTACGGCTGATGCTTTTAAATCAAATGATATGGTTGATAAAGAAACTTTTAATGAACTTTCAAAGAAATTTGCACAACTTGAAAACATTGTATTTCACTTGAAATCGCAATGCAACAAAAGGAAGAAAGTTTTCAAACTAACCAACCATGTAAAAATCCGGAACTTCCTGATTTCCATGAATACTTTATGATTAATGATTTGAAAGCTCAGCTAGAAACGAAAAATTTGGCAATCAACAACCTGAAAAAACGTATTATTGAGATGTGTGATATGTGTAATGAAGTTAAGGCTAAACATGTCAGTAATGAGATTGCAACTAGAAATTTTGAACTAAAAGTGGCTGAATTACTATTGGAAAATGAGTCTTTGAAAATGCAATGTAAAAACCTGAATGAGTCAATCAAAGATACGAGAACTAAGTCGATAGAACAAACAACCTCTTTGACTGCCAAAAATGATGAATTCAAAGCTCAACTCCAGGAAAAGGGTTTCACAATAACAGCATTAAAGAACGAGCTAAGAAAAGCAATAGGGAATAGTGTGAACACTAAGTTTGCAAAACCATCAATCTTGGGGAAACCAGTTTTACAATCGAATAGAAACCAATCAGTTGTTAGACAACCGACTGCGTTTAGATTTGAACGTCCGAAATTTTCAAAAACACGGTTTGCCTCCCAAGTTGATGCGGAACAAGTTTTGTCAAAACCAGTCACTCCGCATTATATGCCTAAGAGTATTGCCTATAGTTCTGCTAAGCCTCAACAAGTAGTTACCCCAACAGTCAGCTCCTCTAGGATTAGTTCGAAAACAGTGTCAAAACCAAGCATTAAGATTCAAAATTTTTATAATATAAATGACTTGGACAAGAACTATGATCTAGAAAAGGCTAGGAAAAGGGCACTACTTCATAAGGATGGAATCTTAGGTTCTTGACCTCGTTTGATGCCTCCTGGTTTAGTGAGGAACACTGCTAAGGTTCAACCTGTTAGGTCTAGGATTTATAATAAGTCATCTTTTATGCATAAGAAGCAAGACGAACCTAAAAATTCTCCTAGGATGATACATACTGCTCATTCTTTGAGGACTAGGAATGACGATAAGTCTCTCACTGGGCATAAGAAGCTTAATAATCCTAGACCTTGCCATAAGTGGATCCCAACTGGTAGAATTTTTAAGCATGTTGGACTTAAGTGGATACCTACCGGAAAGGTGCTTACCAATGGCAAAACCATGGTTGACCGTGAAACCCCCAAGGGTTTGGATACTGTTGTCACTAACCCATATATGTGCAATCAAGTTTGTGATGTTAGTGCAGGTAGTCCTTACTCAGTTGCAGGTACATCAATCATTCACTACATGAGAAGACTCAAAGTCTGGAGGCCTAAAGCACGCATATCTCCTGCTTCAGGAGGTTTGGAATGTCAATGTTGATGTATGTGTACAATGACGTCTGTTCACATTAGTTCAGATCTCGCCCTTCATCATTATGACGTTTGAACAAATCAGTTCAAGCCTCGGTCCTCATTGTCAACATTATGGTGTCTGCTGTCAACTCTTCAGGCCCTGTTCATCAAAGAAAAGAAAGGTGTACGATTCAGTGTGCCTTATCTTCGGAAGATGAGAAATCTTCTTATTTTTTTGACCATTCTCAACAACATGGTTCATTCTTTCTCCATGTTAGTACAATCATCAAGTGGATCTACTTATCTTTGCTCGAATATACTACATGGTGATTATACTACGTGGTGATTAATGTTTGATGAATGGTCATTCAACTCTCCTCCAACACCTAATATTCTATCTAAGGATGACTGGGATTTATGTTTGATGAATACTTCCAAGCCTCTACGAATGTTGATTATCTAGTTTCTGAAGCTCTTGTTCCGGTTCCTGTTGACTCAACTGGTTCACCTTCGTCAATCTCCAATTGATCAAGATGAACCATCTTGAAGTATCTCTCAGACTACTCACGAAACCCAATCTCCAGTTATTCCTCAAGGTGTTGATAATGACTATCATGATATTGAAGCTGCACATGAATAATGATCCGTCTTCTGGTATTCCTTTCCCAAAACCGGACTATGAAGAATCCCCTCCTCCACGGATTGTTGTTCCTTCTAATGTGCACTCTGTAAATCAACCAAGAATATAAAGAAAAATGTCGGCTAAGAACTTGGAAATGGAATGTATAGTGATCACAGTGCTTATTTGGTATTATTTATTTGAGATTGAAGTGAAATTTCACGGGTGAGTGTACTTAGTATCTTGATGATCCTTGTTCGAGCTTTTAATCTCTACATTGACGAAGACTTGGATATCTAGTTATTTTGGTAATTCTTCTTTTCTATTACCACAAAATAACTATCACATTCAGTGTCACAACTCACACGGAGTTGTCGATAATCAAGAGGTGATGTACGTCTTATACTTGATGGTTGGTTGGTTGAAGAGTATAAAGTACCTAGGGATTCGATGTTGCATGAAGTCTCTACACCGCTCTTTGTCATACATTGGTGCAAGTTTAAGTCACAAGAACAGGGAATTCTACTTCATTTTCAAGTTGGGAATATCGGGTTTACGTCACAAAGTAGTCGTCGCAGTAGCTGAATTTTTATAAGGGTTGATAAGATAGTCATTAGAGAGTTTTTTTTGAAGCAAATGATTCTCACCAGAAATGTATAAGTCCAATATTGTTCTTTTCTCATGATTTCAAGTATAATGTGATGCTGATTCGGAGGTATCAAATCCAGCAAGGGGGAAGGAGACATACATCTGAACGCACAACGAGTACACGTGATGAGCTGTATACTTCTTAGATGAAGATATTCTGAGAAGACAAATGTCACAACCGCAGAGATAATCAGTGTCTTAACTCATTTTTCTGGTGTATTATTCCAACTACGTGGGGGAAGCGGTCTCTTGATAACTTGTGGTACGTACTACTTCAGCTTTCAGCGGGAAGAAATGTGAGAAGAATATTTGGAGTGTGAGATGATATTGTTTATCGACATCTTCATGCAAGCTGATGTGATTGATGATAAAGTGCTTCTGGTTAATGTTTCGTGTACACCATGTTATGCTGATTTCGATGAAATCGCAACAATCAGGGGAAAGAAATGTGTACTTCGGGGACGCACAACAGGTTCACTTGATTGGTCTTAATCATCCATTCTGGTGTTTATAACCGCATAGACGATCAGTTCTTCAACCTGTTACTTTTGTGTCATCGTTTCGACTCTTGTTTGGCGTCATCGTTTCGACTTTTGTTGGGAACATGTGTACACTATGGGCTTATGTATTATGTGAAAGATAACTGGAATACATCTGGTGAAATGAAGATGTTGATCGATTAATCCCTTGAATAGACAAATGCTCAAAACCGCAGAGTAATGTGTACATATGAGAATCACAAAAAGGTCATGTGATCGGGCTTAATCATTTATTCCGGATTGATAACCGCAGAGACGATCCATGTTTTATCTTGTTACTTCGGTGTTATCGATGTTCTTCGGTTTTTCGAGCTTCATACAATGAGACTTTTTGCATCACTTCAACTACTTGGAGAAGTGGTCTCTGGAAGATGATTGTCAGTTTGGGGGGAAGCTACCAAAGCTTCACGTTGAGGAGGCTAAAATTCGACGATTTGGTGGTGCCTAGTGATTAACTCAGCTGTGAGAGTCTAGTGATTTGTTATCAACCTGTGCTTGGTGAATTGTTGTGACTTGAGACGTTTCGAATAGTCTGATTGTAATTTGACGTTGTGAGTTTAATATTTACAACTTGACTTATTATGATCGGATCTATTGTAACTTGACTCGTCGCGACTAGACACTTAGTGCTAATTCTGACTTATCCGAGATCTCACTCTAAGTTTAACTCGCTTATCACATCTTTCGGTTTCTTTTGTTGACTTTAATAAAATCCCGGGAGAGATTCGATCCCTCGGTTTAAGTCACAAGAGTTGTAAAATCCCGTTTAAGATTACATCATGGCAACCACAAGTTCAGACGATTATTCAGGAGCCTCGAAAGCTTTGGTGGAGAAAGTTTAAGAAATGTTGACTACTGACTTCTACAACGTGCAGACCGATCTCCTCTTTTCGGTATTGAGGTCAACATCTTCTTAAACTAATTAGTATCCTTTGTACATATATTAAACCTAAAAGAAAATAGAAAAATATAAAACCTATAAAAACCATAAAAAAACAGAAAAACACAAAAATACCAAAAATAGTTTGTTTTTAAGGCATGTCTTCTGGTATCGATAATATTTACGGTCCTAGAAATGTCATTCAATAATGACACGGGTCTTTAAATGAAGTTCGAACAGAAGTTCAAAAAGTTTTCAAAACATGCCTAAATGGCTTGCTGTTATTTCAAACTGTAACCCGCTCACAAAAGTTTGGCTTGCAGTTGTTTCAGACTGTAACCCGTTCGTAAAATTACGGCTTGCTATTACTTCAGATAGCAACCCGGGCTTCAAAATGAGGAAAACACGTCGCCATAAAGAAGGTTGATCCTAACAACGGATGAATTTCATCCGGGCATGGATTACTTTACTTCCGTGCACCTCCAATTTGATGTACGTATCAGTGCATCACTTCTAGTAAAAGAAGAGAAGTCTTCTTTCATCCCAAAATCTCTCTCTTAATGATTCTTCAAGAGAGTTTTTGTGGTTTACAAGGTGGCTATTGGACTTAAATTTTCACAAATACCTTGCCGCTCAACTTAATGACCACTACACGTGTAATTGACAACNGGATTACTTTACTTCCGTGCACCTCCAATTTGATGTACGTATCAGTGCATCACTTCTAGTAAAAGAAGAGAAGTCTTCTTTCATCCCAAAATCTCTCTCTTAATGATTCTTCAAGAGAGTTTTTGTGGTTTACAAGGTGGCTATTGGACTTAAATTTTCACAAATACCTTGCCGCTCAACTTAATGACCACTACACGTGTAATTGACAACGGGTCATTAATTGAGGGGGAGCGTTTTTGTTCAAAATTTCTGCACCTTTAAAAACTTTGGGCACCAGCAGCAGTGAAAAAGTGTCTCAAAATAAGCAAATGTTAAAACTTTTATCACGTTTTCTCCCAATTTTCTTCTAAAATCATTTAAATCAATTGGGATCACAATATCTCAAAAGATTTGAAATTTTTTGATCGGGGGAGAGAATGTGATTTAAATATGAAATCTGATTTTAAACGTGATGTTTTTGGAATCAAAGGTTCGCTCTCCCGTATGTGCTAAATTTCTTGAAGTCTTTGAATTTTAATCAAAGCACATATTGAGGGGGAGCAAGTGTATAAATGATGAATAAATAATCTCAAATGTTCGCTTTCCCGTATGTGCTAAAGTTTTAAAAAATTTCAAATTGAATCATTCAATGTGCACATATTGAGGGAGAGCAAGTGGCTAAGAGTCTTTCGCATGTTTTTACAATAACAAGTAGAAACCGTGAATTGATTATGACTCGGATTTGACTCATGAATTGACGAAACATGAAATGTCGTGAATCGAAAGGACTAGTCCTGGCCGGGTAATAATTTCAAGCTGGTTTAACCAGTGATGTAAGCGTGTATCGAAGAGGACTGGTCTAAGTAGAAAGTACCGTTTTGAGAAACTCTTCCTAGATGTATACTTTGACGGGTCTAACTTCCTTTTTAAGGAATGTTAACAACTTCAAGTTAGTTATTAGGGCTAGTTATCACCTAAAAGCTGATAATGGATCCCTTTAACTAAGCAACGTACACGTGTCCCTAGGGTATATGTCTATTGAGAGCAGATCAATTCAAATAAGTGCAACTCACCCCGACATGTGCAAATTTCTATCTTAAACCTATGAGCACATGTTAAGGGGGAGCATTTGAAAAGTTACAAAACTCTCAAAGTGTTAACAAAATGTATTTCTTAATCATAAACACTTTGAGAGAATTTTCAATGATTTGGTTATATGGCAATTATGGAAAAATACCAAAAGACCGACTACTTTAATTTAATGCATGGAGTTATAAGGATGGTAAGGTTAGGTATATGTTCCCATGATCCACCAGAACCGGAAGGATCTTCCCAGGGACAATCCAATAGATAGATTAGAAGTCCTTAGGAATGATTGCAAAAAAGGAGAAAAGTGAGAAAGGGAAGAGTGCCGCCTGAGATTGAGCTAGGACTGGAACAAACCCAACAAGGTTCTAGTAATGAAGTCTCGGTAAGCACTGAAGGGGTTGAAGAATTAAAAAGAAATGAAATGAGAAAGGGTGAAAAGAAATAGCCCTCCAATTATTCAACCTTAGGGCAGAAACCGAGTTCAATTCATATGCTACTGATTGTTAC
>LBNU01002153.1:152047-176372 GCA_014162995.1 Artemisia annua | reverse complement strand
GGATCATATAGAGTCATCTTTATGTGCCATGATCCATCTCCTTCCTTAGGTGGCCTTTCCCAATTCCATTTATGTTTATCGCCTTCGCTTTTCCACTTATTCATGGCTAAGTTAATTGGCTAAACTCCTAGGAAGTCAGTCATCTTTCAAAAAACTAGGGGATCTTCAAAGGGGTCTAACTCGGTGTCCCTAGCCAAAAGTTGTTCTACCGTTTGTGTTCGGTTCACAAATTCGTCTTCTAGGTAGAATGGGCATTGGGGTCCTATGAAATCTCCTTCTAACCATGATCCGTATCTAGAGGGCCTTCTATTAACATTGGTTGATTCCTCAAGGGTGTCATAGGCATGTTTCTTAACATCATATACCGACCAAGTTTCTCCTTCTCCTACCGCTATCTTAGATTCCTTACAATCAATCATAGCACTTGCGGTGGCTAGAAATCCTCTTCCTATCAACAAGGGGCATGTAGGGTCACTAATCATGTCGAGGACGTGGAAATCGGCTAGAATTGTCAACTTCCCTATGTGAACTACAACGTCCTTTACTACTCCTACTGGGTATGCTACACTTCCATCTGCTAAACCTATTATTACCTCGGTTTCTTCTAGCTTTCCTAGTTTGAGGGCGGTGTAGAGAGGTAGTGGAAGTAAGTTAAGGCTTGAGCCAAGATCGGCTAATGTGTCATAAGCCTCCAAATTACCAATCTTGCACGGTAGGACAAATAAGCCCGGGTCGTCTAATTTCTTAGGTAGCTTGTTTCGAACGAAGGCGGTCCCCTTGTCACCTAACTTGAGCTTCTTTTCATATTTTTCTAAGAGGGCATTATAGTAGGGGCTCGCTCTAACACATCAGTAAGCGGACGTTCAAGGTGGAGCTCCTTGAATTCTTCGTCAAGGTTTTGAGTGGGAGGTGTTTCAACTATGTTATTGACCAATTTAGTGTTGGATATCTTAATTTGTTGGTCCTTTTGAACAACTTGGTTTTGTTTGAAACACGTGCTCATGGAATTGACCAAATAATATTGTGGACAAGAACTAGGAGACGAAACCGACGAAATGGCGTTAACGTTTAGTTTCGGGTTCTTGACCGTGTTGCTAGGGAGTGCTCCTATATCTCGGTCATTGAGAACTTTCAACAAAGTGTCAATTTTATTGGTCATCTCGCTTTGCTTTTGTTTGAAATCGGCTTCAAACTTTGCTAGACGAGCTTCTTGAGATGCCATAAAATTGGACATCAATCCTTCAAAATTATTGGTACTACCATAGTTGATGGAAGGATTGTTATTGAAAGTGCGGTTTAAGGATGAACCGCTTTGTTGGAAACGATTAGGTGGGTTGGAAGAATTGGTTTGGGGCGTGTTTTGGTTTTGCTTCCACCTAAGGTTTGGGTGATTTCTCCATGAGGGGTTGTAGGATTCACCATAAGGGTTTGGCTCGGGTTTGAAAGTGTACCACTTGTCTCCCGCTCCGTCGGTACGCGAGGATGCGTAGTCCGCAAAAGCTTGTTCGGGGAGTTCCATGCAATCACGAGTGTCGTAGGGACCACTGCATAATTCGCACGAAGAAGTGATTTTGTTCACTTGGCTTGAAGGTTTAGGAGCCTCGTAGGATTTCATAAGAAACGTGACTTGGTCTTCAAGTTCTATGATCCTACGGTCGGAAGTGCTCGAATTGTGCGAAGGCAAAGATATTGCCTTGACCGTTTTATTCAAATCACGGGGATCATTCCAACTTTCGTTATCATAAAGAGCAAGATCTTTTAGGAGATCCCATGATTGTTCCGCACTTAGATCACTTAGCTTACCACCAGCCGCTTGGTCAATGGTTTGCCTCGTGGGGAGATTGATATGGTCATAGAAGATTTGGACTTGGAGCCAAAGGTCTATGCCATGGTGAGGGACTTTTTGAAGTAAGTCCTTGAATCGAGTCCATGCCTTGTAGAGGATTTCTCCTTGGCGTTGTTGGAACGCCAAGATATCATTCCTTAGCTTGGTAGTCCTTCCCGGTGGAAAAAATTGAGCTAAGAAGCAAGTTGTGAGATCATCCCAAGAGGTGATGGATCCTGCGGGTAGACGCTCTAGCCACTGACTAGCATGGTCTCGCAGAGAGAATTGAAAGAGACGTAGTCGGGTCGTCTCTCGAGTTTCAACATCAAGGTCTATAGAATCTACGATCTTAAGGAAGTCCTTGAGGTGTTGATTAGGATCTTCGGAACGAAGTAGTATTTTTCTTAGTTTTATTACACATCTACCATTAAACAAACAAAAATCAAGTGTAATTGCATTCTCTAAGGAATCGTAATTTACCCCCCCCCCCCTACACTTAAGATGAACATTGTCCCCAATGTTCAAATAATAAGATGTAAAAGTAAATAAGGTAAAGAATGAAATCAAATACTCCCCTGATTCGCTCGGTAGATAAAGTGGTAACATGGTTAGATCTTCTTTCAAGAAAATGAACGCTCAAAGCTTCCTTTCCGAAATATAAATCATCTTCTTGTCCAAAATAACCTGTTAAATCTGAGAAAACAAACACGAAAACCTGCATAACATCGGCGGGATAAATCTGTATAAGGATATAATGCTTGTGGAATGAATATTTTGCAGATTCCTGGAGTTTATAATTTAGAGATTTTATAAAGCATTTTATGATTCCGGAAGAAAAACAAAACTTTCAAAAATTCCAGAAAACAGTGGCTGACGCCGTCATCCTGGAGCTTGACGCCTTCAGAAGTGATCTGACAGATTTTTCATGTTAAGTTTCTAGAAAATTTCTGGAAAAACTCAATTCTTAATTCCTGGAAATCCTGCAAAATATCATTATGACTCGATACAAGCATTTGACTCAAACAATTACTAATATGTATGTCAATATAATATTGTTATGATTCATGTTTATTTGTTCTTATAAACCGATTTGGATTTCCCTTACATTTATCTTTTGCAAAATACCTTTATATGTAGTTAAGACGAAGTTAAAAACAAAATAAAGCATTTTCACAAGTTAGAAACATGAATCAATAACAATAAAAATTAAACATACATACGGAAGCAAATAAATTCAAACAAACAAACAAATAAACACACAAAGCTTGGGTTGCCTCCCAAGAAGCGCTTTTCTTTATTAACGAGTCTTGTAGCTAGACTCAAGGTCACTCTACCCTACGTAGGTGAGTTCCGCATCGAGGACATCCTTAGGGTTGATTTTGGTTGGAAGTGTCCTATTGGTGCGTTTGGTGAAATATGACCTCTCAAACTTCTCTCCATCCGGATCATATAGAGTCATCTTTATGTGCCATGATCCATCTCCTTCCTTAGGTGGCCTTTCCCAATTCCATTTATGTTTATCGCCTTCGCTTTTCCACTTATTCATGGCTAAGTTAATTGGCAAAACTCCTAGGAAGTCAGTCATCTTTCGAAAAACTAGGGGATCTTCAAAGGGGTCTAACTCGGTGTCCCTAGCCAAAAGTTGTTCTATCGTTTGTGTTCGGTTCACAAATTCGTCTTCTAGGTAGAATGGGCGTTGGGGTCCTATGAAGTCTCCTTCTAACCATGATCCGTATCTAGAGGGCCTTCTATTAACATTGGTTGATTCCTCAAGGGTGTCATAGGCATGTTTCTTAACATCATATACCGACCAAGTTTCTCCTTCTCCTACCGCTATCTTAGATTCCTTACAATCAATCATAGCACTTGCGGTGGCTAGAAATCCTCTTCCTATCAACAAGGGGCATGTAGGGTCACTAATCATGTCGAGGACGTGGAAATCGGCTAGAATTGTCAACTTCCCTATGTGAACTACCACGTCCTTTACTACTCCTACCGGGTATGCTACACTTCCATCCGCTAAACCTATTATTACCTCGGTTTCTTCTAGCTTTCCTAGTTTGAGGGCGGTGTAGAGAGGTAGTGGAAGTAAGTTAAGGCTTGAGCCAAGATCGGCTAATGTGTCATAAGCCTCCGAATTACCAATCTTGCACATTAGGACAAATAAGCCCGAGTCGTCTAATTTCTTAGGTAGCTTGTTTCGAACGAAGGCGGTCCCCTTGTCACCTAACTTGAGCTTCTTTTCATATTTTTCTAAGAGGGCATTATAGTAGGGGCTCGCTCTAACACATCAGTAAGCGGACGTTCAAGTTGGAGCTCCTTGAATTCTTCGTCAAGTTTTTGAGTGGGAGGTGTTTCAACTATGTTATTGACCAATTTAGTGTTGGATATCTTAATTTGTTGGTCCTTTTGAACAACTTGGTTTTGTTTGAAACACGTGCTCATGGAATTGACCAAATAATATTGTGGACAANAATAAAATAAAATAACAAGAAAGTAAATGTTTGTGAAAACTATATAGAGAGAAGTGTGTTTACTTAGATTTCCTTACTCCCTAACTATCTTTTACCGATTGATTAGTGTGTATTAATTGCGTGGATGACGGATTGTATTCCTTAATAACGGTCGTGGGGGTGTGTACGGACTTCCCCAACTCTATAAGCTCCTACTTCACTCCTATGTCGAGCCGGCTAAGAAGCTCCTAACATGGGATCACTAGAATTCGCTCATGCATTAAATACAATCAAATAACCTTAGTACACCTTGGTTCATGTTTCTTAAAACGTTCAAGCATGTTACCAATTGGAAGTCTGCCAGTTTTCTTAAGCCTAACATCGATAAACATTCATCCAATACAATCAATAACACACCATTCAATCAATAATCAATAGTTAGGTTCATTAGATCTAAGCAAACACAAAGAAAACCTATCCTAGCATGTTAAACAAAAGACAAGAACAAGATAGAATCAAACAACACATAGACATATTGAATGATTAATTGATTACTTATCTTCAATGTAACATGGAAGATCTCAAGGTGAAAAACCTTGAAAAAGCTGCTAAAATTCGTCTAGGGTTTCTCCCTAAAAAGTTCCACACAAGTTCCACACTAATGACTAAAAATTATGAGAATATATATAGAAAATCAGATCTGACGGCGTCACGTTATAGCCTTGACGCCGTCACCTCGCCGTGATTAGGGTTTCTTGACGGCCTTCTTGACGCCGTCCCCCTTTAATCTCCCAAAATCCATTCTGGCCTATCAAGGCTTGATGGCGTCACATCCATGCTTGACGCCGTCACGGGTACTATTCCAACAGATTTTAGCACTTTGTCGAATTCTTCACTTTAATGCTCCAAAAACGTCCAAAATGCTTCCTTTTCCAGAATTTCTCTCCAAAGTACCTAAAATGCCAAAAGGAATGATTTAGGGCAATAATTGATCAAATAAATACGATTTATGGCTTAAATGACCCACGAAAAGCGGTACACTTTTCGCCTTATCAAGTGGATTGATTATTATAATGAAAAAGTAATTGGCCATCTTGTCTTGATCATGCATATTATTTTTGTTGGTGGAGTGAGAGCTTGAATTGTCAAAGAGAGTAATAATGGGTTTAACTAAAGTAGTGGTGGCACTATTTTTTTATGAGATTGGTGCACTATGTTACTTTTCTTTTCTTTTTGTTTGTTAAGTAATTGGTTGCTTATCATATGGGCTGCTTTCAATATCTGCCATCTAAAGACCTACCTTAAGTCGACTAAAGCTCGATAATTGGTATTCATTCTTCAATATGCCGCCTAGTGTTACTTCTGCAAGAATCACTGTGATTATTTTTTATTTCCTAATGCACATCATTGGTGAATCAACAAGTTCTTCTACAAGTACCGCTTGCGTTGTTTGAAGAATTTCGTTCCAGCTTGAGTGTTCGTTCCTAAAGCACATCAATGGCGAAGAATTGTCACATCTTCATGTTTTCTGTTTTCTATTCCAGTCCGAGCTTTCACGATTTCGCCGCTCGGACTGCGGGGAGTGTTAGAGCAGATATTCGGCCAAGCCCGACTTGTGGGTTTATGGTCCATTAGGGTTTAGTTAAGGTTGCTTATTATCAAAGCTATGTATTTGATATAAATACATGGGCTATCTTCCATGTAATGGAATTCAATCAATAACACAATTCATAATATTACATTAGATACAATTTTATCATAACGAAGAGCCTATAAAAAGGCATTTGTTATATCAGTTTGAAAATATACATCTTCCTCTCAACCTTATGGTCTATAGCTAAACACGCTCACCATTACAAAGATTATCTAAGAATTATTCTGCACATATTGTTGTATGAATGTATGATCAATACTAACTTGATTGTCAGAGGGGGTTCCCCCGGGCTCAGCCCGGGGTCCTCTCTAATAGTGTTTATTTGAGACCCGAAAGTCAAGGTCAAAGCGGGTTAGTCGGTCAACCAAGCACCTTGACGACCATGTGAATTTTGGTATCATCAGTGTACTTGTGTGTTAAAAGGGATAGAAGGAAATACATAATCCAATCTCTACGTCAAATATAAATTAATCAAAACAAATCAAAATAATAATCACGTCAGTGTTTTAGCCGGTGCACCCGGTTACGGGTAAAAAAATGGTCATATTAACATGAAACTGAAAGTTTAGGTACTAGACGAGTAGTTATTTAGGTTCACGTATCATACTAGAACGTTTGGAAAAGTACGTGGCAATTGTACGGCTTAAACCTAAAGGAAGTAGTGGAAATGCAACTGAGCAAAGTGAAGACAGCATTTCACAAAAGAAATCAAAGAGCAATGAAGTTGAAAACAAAAGTCAAAGTGAGAAGTCAACATTAAAAGTCAACTTTGTGATATCAACTACACAAAGGCTTGCTACACACAAACTCCATCATAATGCTAAAGTTCAATGTAATACAATGTAAATAGTTAGTTAGAGATAGTTTCTAGAAGCTTAATAACACATTCTGTAGCTATAAATAGCACTGTAAATGACTCATTTGATCAATCAATTCAGAATAGTTCACTAACCACTTTTCCCGCCAATTTCATCTTCTCTCAATTCTGTTATAATTCCACCATGGTTAATTCACCATGAACCTACATTGTTATATGGTATCAGAGCACTGATCCATCACAAAGACCACCATTAAAACACCACCATTACACTCATCTCCTCAAATCTCACAGTTCTTGATCAAAACCCCCAAATTCTGTTA
Source organism: Artemisia annua (assembly GCA_014162995.1). Taxonomy (NCBI): domain Eukaryota; kingdom Viridiplantae; phylum Streptophyta; class Magnoliopsida; order Asterales; family Asteraceae; genus Artemisia; species Artemisia annua. The sequence continues at coordinate 169,300 of LBNU01002153.1, read as the reverse complement.
CAAATCACCAAAATTCTGTTATTTTCTGTTACATTCACCATTGATTCTGTTAAAACCTTCATCAATATTGTTACAGATCACTCAAGAACATCATTCCTCACAATCAGTACACCATAACTAGTCAAGATGACTACCAGTGAAACTCTTAATGTTGGATCACCTTCTTTAAATGATTAGATCACCTCTGATCATCCATTGTTTCTACTACAAACAGATCACCCTGGATTGGTGTTAATCTCAAAGAAGTTAACTGGTTCAGAAAATTATAGCTCTTGGAAGAGATCCATTGTTATTGCTCTTAATGCAAAGAACAAAATGAAAATCATCAATGGAGAGTTCCCTGAACCAGGTATTAACTCATCACTAAGGGCTCTTTGGGAAAGAAACAATGACATGTTAATCTTTTGGATCTTGAATACTGTTTTTGAACAAATTGGTAATAGCTTGTATTTCATTAATTCTGTGAGTAAATTCTAGTTGGAATTACAAGAAAAATATGCACAAATTGATGGTCACAAAAATTTTCAAATCACAAATGATATTGTTCAATTGAAACAAGTGGATTGCACAGTGGAAGTTTATTATCACAAATTGAAGGGTTTATGGGATGAATTTGATGCTCTTGAAGCACCATATCTGTGTATCTGTGTTTGCACATGTGAAAATGGTAAGGAGAATGGAGAAAGGGATCAAAGAAAAAGGTTAATTCAGTTCTTGATGGGGCTTGATGATAGTTATGCAAATATTAGAGGTCAAATTCTTCTCATGCAACCACTACCTACTGTTGTGAAAGCTTACAATATGGTTAGGCAGGAAGAAAAGCAAAGGGAAGGTTTATTACCAAAACCTACACTCAATGCTGCATTTTCTACCTATTCACACAATCAAAGATCATTTAATAACAATAACCAGAGGTCTTTCAACAATCAGAGGTCAAATTACAACCAAGGTGAGTGTTCTGCACAAGGTGAAAGGAGATCTGCTTTTAGGAAAGGGGTTATCTGTGGTAATTTTGGCAAAGAGGGGCACTCAAAAGAGCAGTGTTACAAACTTGTTGGTTATCCTGTGGGACACCCACTGCATGGAAAAGTGCAATTAAAGTCTTACAGACCACAAAACCAAGAGAACAAACCAAATAGGACAGTTAACATGGTTGTCAACCAAGATGCTACACAATCTGCTCCTTCTGACAACATACAAACCACTCAGCCAAACACCCCTTCAGACAACCACATGACTGCAAGAATGGATCAATTGCAAAACCAGTTGAACCAGGTCCTCATGATGATGCAGCAAACTCAAAAGGGCTTCTTCCATGGTATTTTTTCTTCTCTAAGTATTGGTATTCCTAAATTCATTGCATCTTTCATATCTACTCTTAAAAGTCTTTGGATAATTAATAGTGGGGCCACAGATCATATATGCACCAAACTCATGTTTATGATTGACATTGACTTTTTCAAAACACCTATTTATGTTACCCTACCCAATAGACACACAACAAAAGTCACCAAATATGGATCTGTAGTGCTTAACCAACACATAACTCTCACCAATGTTTTATACATACCATCATTCTCCTATAATCTCATATCAGTAAGCAAGTTACTAAAAGGCACAACCATATCACTCATCCTCACTAACTCACTTTGTGTATTTCAGGACCAGAACAAGAAGATTGCTCATGGCACCCTTTATAATGGTCTTTACCTGTTACCTCCACCAACCACTGNAGGCAGCATTTCACAAAAGAAATCAAAGAGCAATGAAGTTGAAAACAAAAGTCAAAGTGAGAAGTCAACATTAAAAGTCAACTCTGTGATATCAACTACACAAAGGCTTGCTATACACAAACTCCTTCATAATGCTAAAGTTCAATGTAATACAATGTAAATAGTTAGTTAGAGATAGTTTCTAGAAGCTTAATAACACATTCTGTAGCTATAAATAGCACTGTAAATGACTCATTTGATCAATCAATTCAGAATAGTTCACTAACCACTTTTCCCGCCAATTTCATCTTCTCTCAATTCTGTTATAATTCCACCATGGTTAATTCACCATGAACCTCCATTGTTATATGGTATCAGAGCACTGATCCATCACAAAGACCACCATTAAAACACCACCATTACACTCATCTCCTCAAATCTCACAGTTCTTGATCAAAACCCCCAAATTCTGTTATAAATCACCAAAATTCTGTTATTTTATGTTACATTCACCATTGATTCTGTTACAACCTTCATCAATATTGTTACAGATCACGCAAGAACATCATTCCTCACAATCAGTACACCATAACTAGTCAAGATGACTACCAGTGAAACTCTTAATGGTGGATCACCTTCTTTAAATGATTAGATCACCTCTGATCATCCATTGTTTCTACTACAAACAGATCACCCTGGATTGGTGTTAATCTCAAAGAAGTTAACTGGTTCAGAAAATTATAGCTCTTGGAAGAGATCCATGGTTATTGCTCTTAATGCAAAGAACAAAATGAAAATCATCAATGGAGAGTTCCCTGAACCAGGTATTAACTCATCACTAAGGGCTCTTTGGGAAAGAAACAATGACATGTTAATCTCTTGGATCTTGAATATTGTTTCTGAACAAATTGGTAATAGCTTGAATTTCATTAATTCTGTGAGTAAATTGTGGTTGGAATTACAAGAACAATATGCACAAATTGATGGTCACAGAAATTTTCAAATCACAAATGATATTGTTCAATTGAAACAAGTGGATTGCACAGTGGAAGTTTATTATCACAAATTGAAGGGTTTATGGGATGAATTTGATGCTCTTGAAGCACCATATATGTGTATCTGTGTTTGCACATGTGAAAATGGTAAGGAGAATGGAGAAAGGGATCAAAGAAAAAGGTTAATTCCGTTCTCATGCAACCACTACCTACTGTTGTGAAAGCTTACAATATGGTTAGGCAGGAAGAAAAGCAAAGGGAAGGTTTATTACCAAAACCTACACTCAATGATGCATTTTCTACCTATTCACACAATCAAAGATCATTTAATAACAACAACCAGAGGTCTTTCAACAATCAGAGGTCAAATTACAACCAAGGTGAGTCTTCTGCACAAGGTGAAAGGAGATCTGCTTTTAGGAAAGGGGTTATCTGTGGTAATTGTGGCAAAGAGGGGCACTCAAAGGAGCAGTGTTACAAACTTGTTGGTTATCCTGTGGGACACCCACTGCATGGAAAAGTGCAATTAAAGTCTTACATACCAGAAAACCAAGAGAACAAACCAAATAGGATAGTTAACATGGTTGTCAACCAAGATGCTACACAATCTGCTCCTTCTGACAACATACAAACCACTCAGCCAAACACCCCTTCAGACAACCACATGACTGCAAGAATGGATCAATTGCAAAACCAGATGAACCAGGTCCTCATGATGATGCAACAAACTCAAAAGGGCTTCTTCCATGGTATTTTTTCTTCTCTAAGTATTGGTATTCCTAAATTCATTGCATCTTTCATATCTACTCTTAAAAGTCTTTGGATAATTAATAGTGGGGCCACAGATCATATATGCACCAAACTCATGTTTATGATTGACATTGACTTTTTCACAACACCTATTTATGTTACCCTACCCAATGGACACACAACAAAAGTCACCAAATATGGATCTGTAGTGCTTCACCAACACATAACTCTCACCAATGTTTTATACATACCATCATTCTCCTATAATCTCATATCAGTAAGCAAGTTACTAAAAGGCACAACCATATCACTCATCCTCACTGACTCACTTTGTGTATTTCAGGACCAGAACAAGAGGATTGCTCATGGCACCCTTTATAATGGTCTTTACCTGTTACCTCCACCAACCACTACAACAACACCTCATCATCTACTCTCTGCAACCTCACAAGCTACTAATTCATCTCTATGGCACTCAAGGCTGGGACATTCTTCCATTCATGTTCTTAAACAAATAACTAGTATTTCACCTTTCATGAAATGTACTTCTACTTTCAAGTGTGATGTATGCTTACTAGCAAAACAACAAGCTTTACCTTTCAATGCCAGTACTTCTTATGCAAAATCATTGTTTGAACTTGTTCATATTGATGTTTGGAGACCTTACAAACATACCACAGTTAACAAATGCAAATACTTTCTCACAATTGTTGATGATCATTCAAGAGATGTTTGGACATATCTCATTCCTAGCAAACATCATACAATTTCTCAGATCAAATCATTTCACTCTTATGTTCAAAATCACTTCAAAGTCAATATCAAAACCATTAGGAGTGATAATGGCACAAAATTCTTAAATTCAAATCTCAAAGAATTTTTCCAAACTCATGGAATTGTACATCAAACCTCTTGTCCACACACACCTCAACAAAATGCTAGAGTGGAAAGGAAGCATAGACAACTACTTGAGATAGCAAGGGCACTTAAATTCCAAGCTAATTTTCCAATACATTTTTCGGGCTATTGTATACTTGATGCTTCTTACATCATAAACAGATTACCCTGCACATCCATTTCAAACAAATCCCCATATAAGATCTTATATCAAACACCTCCTTCCTTGGATCATCTCAGAACAATAGGTTGCAGAGCTCACATTCACATTCACACCAATGATAAATTTGCTCCAAGATCCATCCCTGCCATCTTTGTTGGCTATCCACTTTGTTGAGGCAACATGATCAAGATCTCTTTATGTTTTAATGATGACAAATAAACTATCGAAACACAGAAAATAACAAACGTTAGCCAAAATTCCCCGGAGCCCATATCTGTTCCTGGCGCGCTGCCCGCGTGTCAATGCGCAGGTGACGCGCCAGGCTACTGTATGGTCTCGGGAGAATTTTGAAAGTCGGCTTTCCCCTTACCCGACAAATGTGGATCTTTTAATACATGTATGAATATGCTATGTGCTTAATTGAGAACACTCGAAACGAGTTTTGGGATTAGAGAGATCCAACTTTTAAAACACCCATTTACGGGAAAACGCCAACTCATGTTTTCTAACTATCGCCTCTAGCCAAGGCTTTTATAAACTTAGGGAGCTTATATACTTCACGTAACATCATGTGAAAGCATCCATATGCTCATATCCCGTGCTTACGTCTTCTCTAATTACGTAACGGGTTTACTCCCTTATTGGTCAAACTAAGTTCAAGGTCTCTTTGCGTAAACGCATCCTTACCCACATGGGTTATGCTTTACATCAAGGCAAAGCACTTAACTTGTTTGAACCAAGGTATTAGTTGAGAACGTCGAGTTGTGGAAAGTCACGAGATGAGAAATTATGGATTCTCGATGTTGTGTTACTTGAACTTATAAGTAACTTATGATTTTCTCAACTTATAGTCTTAATTGTCTAAACCTTTTCTTCTTTAATGACAATTAGATTATCTCTTAATCTTTCTTTTAATCTCATTTTTACAAAAAGACAAATACACGCTACCAGAGATAGACTGGAAGGTAGAATCCCTGTGTGGATACCCCTTTAAGTGTTTCCTAGACGCATACAAAGGGTACCATCAAATGCAGATGGCTGAGGAAGATGAAGAAAAAATAGCCTTCCATACAAGTCAAGGGGTCTATTGCTATACAAAAATGCCCTTTGGTCTAAAGAATGAGGGAGCAATTGATGAGACGAAAAGTGTACCCGTTTTAAGGGGTCATTTAAGCCCTAATTCTAGTAAATGTGATCAAATATTGCCCTAAATTGTTCCTTTTGTCATTTTAGGTACTTTGAGAAGAATTCTGGAAAACATGCAAATTTGGACGTTTTTGGAGCATAAAAGTGAAGAAAACGACAAAGTCTCAAAAGAAGCTGGAAAACCTTCATAACGGCGTCAGAGTCACAAGGTGACGCCGTCAGCCAACGTTGAAAAAGGAGTAGAATCAGATTACACTAGATGCCCTATGAAGAAAACAAGATGTTTACACCTGACGGCGTCAGGTGTTAGAGGAAGTAGGCCGTCAGGTGTAATGCTAAAGAGTGACGGCCCAGAGCTAATTTACAAGTGACGGCGTCAGAAGTAGATCTAGGCCATCCGAGAACCCTAATGGCGGCGAGCTGACGGCGTCAGAACCCATAACCTGACGCCGTCAGAATGTAAAATCTATATATACTTTTCTATTTTTCATTCATTAGTGTGGAACTTTTGGTGCAAGTTTGGGAAAAACCCTAAAGACGAATTTGGCTGTATTTTCAAGGGTTTTTCACCCTTGAATCCTTCATGTTCAATTAAAGATAAGTCCTCACTTAAATTAATCAATATGTCTATGTGTTGGTTAATTATATCTTATGCTTGTCTTTCAATTAACATGCTAGGCTAGATTTTTCTTGTGTTTGCTTAGATCTAATGAAACCTAACTATTAATTATTGGTTGATTGGTGTGTTATTACTTTGTTGGGATGAATGTTTCATCAATGTTAGGCTTAAGAAAACTGGCAATACTCCTATATGGTAACATGCTTGAACGTCTTAAGAAACATGTAACTAAGGCATACTAGGTTATTAAGGTAGTATTTAACGCATGAGCCACTGTTTACAATCCCTATGATTATGTGTACGCATAGTTGTAGGAGGAGATAAGAGCTCATAGAATTGGGGAGATATGTATGCCACCCCATGAATTGTTAAGGAATACACCCGTCATCCACGCAAGTAATACATACACCAATTAACCGGTAAAAGATAGTTAGGGAGTAAGGAAGTCTAAGTAAACACATTTGTCTCCATATAAGTTTTCACAACCACAATAGTTTAGTTATTTTATTTTTAATTGCAATTGTAGTTTTTGGGTTAGTTGACTAGCAACTAATTCCGCCCACTCCTCCAAAACCCGAGATTTTACCTGCTTTCAAAAAATATAAAAATACGAAAATAATCTTCCTTCACCCTTAGACCTTTTAGAGTTGTTTTTCTAACCTAAAGAACACTATTCCCTATGAGAGAACGATCAATCCCCCGTACTTACCATTACACTATACTACACCGACCAGGTACACTGCCTGGTGGGATTGCAAGCTTCTCAAGATCCCTTGAGAGGTAAAACCTGTTGCGTGGTCGCAATCCCACGTCATCAAGTTTTTGGCGCCGCTGCCGGGGAATAGTTATTGTTTAGGTAGAATTTTTATTTTATTAGGTCTACTCATTAGAATCCTTTCTAGTGAGATTTTTCTTTTTATTTTTCTAGGTTTTCTTTAGTCTATCTTTTTCTTTGTGCCTTTTGTTTGTAAAATCATTTTCATTTGTCATCATGGCGGATGAAATTCCATTTAGATCACTAACAATAGAGGAACAATTAGTTTAATCGGATAGATTTGCTTCTTGTTGTTCCAATGAATTTTTAAGTGATCTTATGTATATACAAGAGGAGATGGGTGTAAAGTTTGATAGGTTTGATGAATTGTGTGCATGTGTGGCCTCTATTAAACAATCGTTGTTAGGATCAATTCTTTTTAGTAAGACCCTTTGGAAAGATTTTGAGGAAAGCCTCCTAACCGTGAACCATAAGTTTAATGAATTAATGGGTTCGTACACATCACAACTTGAGGAAACAATTGAGGAGGATTTAGCCAAACATGATCACATTGAGCAAAAAGACCTAGGTTTTACGATCAATGACTTTGAATCTCAAGGAACACATGATGAATCCTTTAGGCAAATTGAACATAGTGATCAAGTTATTGAGGAATATTCTTACGAATCGGACTTAGAACTTGAAATGGCTAGAGAAGGATTTGAGATATTTAGGAACATGTTTGGGTTAGATTATACTAAAACACATGATGAGGATAAGGATGAGGTAAATAACACAAACCTACAAAGTACCCCACAACTCCCACCATCACTTGAGGAGCACACACCACCCGTGACTTACCCAGAAGAAGTAGAAGAGACTATAGGAACCCCACTAGAGGTAGAACCCTTGGACCAAACACAACTAGAGGATATAGGTTTGAATACTTGTAGTCATAACCTTTCTTTTAGTTCTATGGAAGTTCCTAGTTTTGATGAACCGGAGCCTCAACCAAAACCGTTACCTAATCTTCCATCCTTGGATGAAAATTTAGGAATTGAAATAGGCCCCGATCCATCCATCTAACCATATAGTACGGGTAGTTTTACGATGAAGGTAGTAGACTCTAAACCATGTGGAGTGGAAGCCAATATAGGAGTGAACCATGACCTTACATACTTATATCACCCATTCATGATTGATCACAAGAAACATTATGGGTTTAAACCGGGTTTATTAGGTGAAGATGGATTCCCAACTAGGAATCTCTCAAAGTTGATAGAAGATGATCCCTTTTTAGGAGGAAACTTTAACTCACCGACTGACCAAAGTGAACTAGGTAAGGTTATGATGAAAGGAGCACACCCCTTTGAGCATATAATTCATCCACCACTCTTTCCTCACGAGGCATACTTCCACCAAGATGGTGTGTATCGCTACTACCACCAGCACTTAATCTTAAGTGTAGGGAAAACCTCACCTTTATCCATTAAATAAGGATAGAGTCAGGCTCGTGACTCGAACAAAAACAAGCGCTTCTTTGGAGGCAACCCAAGCTTTGTGTGTTTATTTATTTGCTTGTTTGATTTTATTTGCTTCCGTATGTATGTTTTATTTTTATTGTTATTGATTCATGATTCAAACTAACTTGTGAAAATGCTTTATTTTGTTTTTAACTTCGTCTTAACTACATATAAAGGTATTTTGCAAAAGCTAAGTGTAAGAGAAATCTAAATCGGTTTATAAGAACGAATGAACATGAATCATAACAATGTAAATTAACATACATATTAGTATTTGTTTGAGTCAAATGCTTGTATCGAGTCATAATGAATTTTTGTAGGAATTCCAGGAAGTAAGCTCTAGTTTTTCTAGAATTTTTCCGGAAACTTAACATGAGAATTCTGTCAGATCATTTCTGACGGCGTCAGGCATTACAACCTGACGGCGTCAGGCAATAATTTTCTGCAATTTTTGAAAGTTTTTTTTTTCTTCCGGAAATAAAAAGTTTTGTTAATTCTCTAACTTATAATCTCCATGAATTCTGCAAAAATATTCATTCCACAAGCATTATATCCTATTATAGATTATACCGCCGATTTTATGCGAGGTTGGCCTTTATTCTTTTTTCAGGTTAACAGGTTATTTTGGACAAGAAGATGATTTCTATTTTGGAAGGGAAGCTTTGAGCGTTCATCTTTCTTGGAAGAAGATCTAACCACGTTACCTCACTATCCACATCAAACGAATCAGGGGAGTATTTGATTTCATTCTTTCATTTTATTTACTTTTACATCTTCTATTTGAACATTGGGGACAATGTTCGGTTTAAGTGTAAGGGGGGTAAATAAAGACACCCTAGAGAATACAATTGCGCTTGATTTTTGTTTGTTTGATAGTAAATTTGTAATAAAACCGAGAGAAATATTTGTTAGGGCAATTTTAGCGCCAATTTAATATTTTTTACAACATTTAGAAGTGAAACCTTGTTCTTAGTAAGCGTCTCATGGATAGGAAATTATATGACTAGCACAAAATAGTACCACTAAAAAAAAATTTCACCCCAAATATGTGAGGTTCGCCCCTAGAATTGGTAGGAAAAGCATTCATTTTTGATGCTATGATGTGTGTACCGGTAGCACTTAGATTCTAGAACTTGCGTTAGGACCATCTCAAATCCACAAGTGAGACTACATTCGTGTAGTTAGATCTACTACATGATAAGAGGCCTTAGGATTAACCCTTTGTTTTTACACCCGTGTTTTTGTTATAATTATATTGGCTACATTGGTCAAGTAATTCTCCCAAACCCTTTGCGTTGTACCCATTTTTGGTACACGATACCCCTAGTACACCCCTTCGAGCCTATCTTTTCGTTTCGACCTTTGAGCATCTTACTCAAAGTGAGAATTTGTTACACCCCACTTAAATGTACACCCAAATCGCCTTAGCCTACCTTGTATGCACTCACCTTTAGTGCATTATTGTGACAACATTTGTTAAACCCCTTGTTAATTATCTAATCGATTACATGGTTGCTAAGTCAAGTCATATCCTTGTACATATTCTTTTGGGATGATTGGGACTCATGGGTAAAGTACTAGTGTAATGGAGTAATGGGGAAGAACAACATTATTACCCCCATATGTGCTAAATATTTTAAAAGTACTCCAAGTTTTTCGATTATCTTAATTCGAGTCATTAGAATAGTGATTGTAAAGTTATGTAAAGATTCAAGTGTAAGGGGAATGCAACTCCCCTATGATGTATTATTTTGGATGGTAGGGCAAGAGTGTATAAAAAAAAAATCGAAAAATCAAGAAAAATACAAAAAAATATGAAAAAGAAAAGAGAAAAACATACGGACTACCATCCCGTTTCCTTTTATGTTTCTTTTTAGTTTTTGTTATTTCATTTTTAGTTTAAGATTGAGTCGAGTCTTGACTTAAGCAACGATGTAGAGTGCATGTATTTGATCATGATAATTAACTTGCCACCATTAAAATACCCTTTATTCCAACCAAACCGTGTTTATCATATCCCTACACCTTACATTACAACCCTTTTGAAAGCCCTCTTTGATAGTTTATCTTAGGTGCTTACGCCTAGTGGAGGAGTAATTGATCCTCTCCCAAGCCTATGGTAATCTATTTGCTATGACAGGTAGTGAGAGATATTTTCCGTTTTCATTTATGAGATATAATTCTATGACACTTGAGAGATGAGAGTATCCAAACACTATTTGTGAGGTGCTAGTGTATGATTTCCGTGCTTATTATGATTAGGGTCGAATGACTATTTGTTGTAATTACTTTTATATTTGTGTTAAATGACCCCTAACTCATATTTTGATTGGAATAAAAGCTTATTTGCTTGAGGACAAGCAAATCTCAAGTGTAAGGGTATTTGATGAGACGAAAAGTGTACCCGTTTTAAGGGGTCATTTAAGCCCTAATTCGAGTAAATGTGATCAAATATTGCCCTAAATCGTTCCTTTTGTCATTTTAGGTACTTTTGAGAAGAATTCTGGAAAACATGCTAATTTGGACGTTTTTGGAGCATAAAAGTGAAGAAAACGACAAAGTCTCAAAAGAAGCTGGAAAACCTTCCTGACGGCGTCAGAGTCACAAGGTGACGCCGTCAGCCAACGTTGACAAAGGAGTAGAATCAGATTACACTAGACGCCCTATGAAGAAAACAAGATGTTTACACCTGACGGCGTCAGGTGTTAGAGGAAGTAGGCCGTCAGGTGTAATGCTAAAGAGTGACGGCCCAGAGCTAATTTACAAGTGACGGCGTCAGAAGTAGATCTGGGCCATCCGAGAACCCTAATGGCGGCGAGCTGACGGCGTCAGAACCCATAACCTGACGCCGTCAGAATGTAAAATCTATATATACTTTTCTATTTTTTATTCATTAGTGTGGAACTTTTGGTGCAAGTTAGGGAAAAACCCTAGAGACGAATTTGGCTGTGTTTTCAAGGGTTTTTCACCCTTGAATCCTTCATGTTCAATTAAAGATAAGTCCTCACTTAAATTAATCAATATGTCTATGTGTTGGTTAATCATATCTTATGCTTGTCTTTCAATTAACATGCTAGGCTAGATTTTTCTTGTGTTTGCTTAGATCTAATGAAACCTAACTATTAATTATTGGTTGATTGGTGTGTTATTACTTTTCTTGGATGAATGTTTCATCAATGTTAGGCTTAAGAGAACTGGCTAAACTCCTATATGGTAACCTGCTTGAACGTCTTAAGAAACATGTAACTAATGCGTACTAGGTTATTAAGGTAGTATTTAACGCATGAGCCACTGTTTACAATCCCTATGATTGGGTGCTTTACGCATCGTTGTAAGAGGAGATAAGAGCTCATAGAATTGGGGAGATATGTAAGCCACCCCATGAATTGTTAAGGAATACACCCGTCATCCATGCAAGTAATACATACACCAATTAACCGGTAAAAGATAGTTAGGGAGTAAGGAAATCTAAGTAAACACATTTGTCTCCATATAAGTTTTCACAACCACAATAGTTTAGTTATTTTATTTTTAATTGCAATTGTAGTTTTTGGGTTAGTTGACTAGCAACTAATTCCGCCCACTCCTCCAAAACCCGAGATTTTACCTGCTTTCAAAAAATATAAAAATACAAAAATAATCTTCCTTCACCCTTAGACCTTTTAGAGTAGTTTTGCTAACCTAACGAACACTATTCCCTGTGAGAGAACGATCAATCCCCGTACTTACCATTACACTATACTACACCGACCAGGTACGCTGCCTGGTGGGATTGCAAGCTTCTCAAGATACCTTGAGAGGTAAAACCTGTTGGGTGGTCGCAATCCCACGTCATCAGCAACATACCAGCGATTGGTAGACATTGCATTTTAAAAGCAAGTAGGTCGCAACCTGGAAGTTTATGTCGATGACCTGGTTATTAAGAGTCACACTGAGGAAGAATTGGTGCGCGATATTGAGGAAACATTCACAACACTGTGAAGGATCAACATGAAGCTAAATCCCAAGAAGTGTACCTTTGGCGCCACCTAGGGTATGTTTCTCGGGTATTTGATAGAACCTGATGGCATTAAGCCCTGCCCAGAAAAGACAAAAGCTGTCATTGAACTCCCCTCACCACGCACGCTAAAAGAAGTCTAGTCATTAAACGACAAATTAGCTGGACTAAATCGATTCTTGTCCAAGTCAGCGGACAAATCACTCCCACTCTTTAAAACACTCAAGAAGTGTACAAAGAAGGGTGACTTTCAATGGACTACGGAAGCGGAAGAAGCTTTCATACAGCTTAAGCAGTATATAGCGGCGCTTCCCAAGCTAGTCGCACCCCGACCAGGGGAGGAATTGATCATGTACTTATCCGCGACTCATGGAGCAGTCAGCGCAGTGCTACTGACGGATAGGAATTCGGTGCAAACACCGGTATACTTCGTGAGCAAAGCGCTTAAGAAAACGGAAGTTAACTACAGTCCAATGGAAAAATTGGTCTTAGCGTTAGTGTTTGCAGCCAAAAGACTGCGCAGGTACTTCCAAGCGCATCCCATAGTGGTGATCACAGATCAACCCATCAAGCAAATTATCTCAAAACCTGACGCATCTGGGCGACTGCAAAAGTGGAGTGTATTGCTAGGCGAGCATAACATCTCCTATAGACCACGCACTGCAGTTAAGGGACACATACTAGCGGACTTCATCATCGAAAAGCCAGATACCGATGATGTTCCTTCACACCCCAAGACGGAACTGCAAGAACCATGGATTCTATTCACAGATGGATCCTCATGTGTAGACGACTCAGGCGCAGGCCTTATCCTCACTAACCTAGAAGGAATGGAATTCACTTATGCTCTACGTTTTGAATTCACAGCCACGAACGACGAGGCAGAATATGAAGCCCTAATCGCTGGACTGCGCATCGCAACACGAATGGGCGTACGCAACCTAGAGGCGAATGTGGATTCTCGATTAGTAGCCAACCATGTGTCAGGCGAATATGTGGCCAAAGAGGATAATATGATTCAATACCTCGACAAGACTAAGTCATTAATTCAAGGATTTGACAGGTTTACAATCAAACAAGTTCCAAGAGGGGAAAACAAAAAGGCAGATGCGCTGAGCAGGATTGCTTCTACAAGTTTCGCACACCTGTCAAAACAGGTGTTGGTGGAGATTCTCAAAGAGAAATCCATCTTAGAGATGGAAGTATCTACGGTNGCCAAAGAGGATAATATGATTCAATACCTCGACAAGACTAAGTCATTAATTCAAGGATTTGACAGGTTTACAATCAAACAAGTTCCAAGAGGGGAAAACAAAAAGGCAGATGCGCTGAGCAGGATTGCTTCTACAAGCTTCGCACACCTGTCAAAACAGGTGTTGGTGGAGATTCTCAAAGAGAAATCCATCTCAGAGATGGAAGTATCTACGGTGATAGAGGAACAAGGTCCTACATGGATGACCCCTATCATTGAATTCATAAGTAAAGGCATACTCCCCCAAGAGCAGAAGGAAGCTCGACGGATACGGCGCACAGCGCAACGATTCGAGCTTAGAGATGGTGTCTTATACAGGCGCTCATTCTTACAACCATGGCTTAGGTGCGTCGGACCTCTTCAGGCAGATTACGTACTCCGAGAGATCCATGCTGGTTCATGCAGCATGCACTCAGGACCACGGTCAGTTGTGGCACGAGCCTTACGGTCAGGATACTACTGGCCCACTATGCACCGTGATGCGCGGGACATGGTACGGAAGTGCAGCGACTGCCAAGTTCATAGACCCATCCCGCGTCGACCACAGCACGAGCTAACACCCATCACATCGCCATGGCCGTTCTACAAGTGGGGTATAGACATTGCTGGACCCTTTCCCGTTGCCGCAGGAGGATTGAAATTCCTTATTGTGGCAATAGACTACTTCACTAAAGGGATTGAGGCAAAGGCGGTGGCAACAATAACAGGTAACCAAGTGAAGCGATTCGTGTGGGACAACATAGTATGCCGCTTTGGATTACCTGGGGAAATCATCTCAGACAATGGAAAACAATTCCGCGACAACCCGTTCAAAGACTGGTGCGAGCAACTAAATATCAAACAACAGATCGCGTCAGCAACGCACCCACAAACCAATGGTCTGGTTGAACGCGCGAATCGCAGTTTAGGTGAAGGAATTAAAGCGCGTCAAGACAGACACAAAGGAAGATGGGTGGAAGAACTGTCGCACGTCCTGTGGGCGCATCACACAACTATCAAGGTTAGCAATGGAGACACTCCCTTTTCTCTTGTTTACGTGACAGAAGCTGTCATACCAGCAGAAATTGGGATGCCTACTATTCGCACAGCGGAAGTTAATATTGCTACAAATGATGATGAGCGGCGCATAGACTTGGATCTATTGGAAGAAAGTCGTGAGCGCGCAGCGATACGGGAAGAAAAAGCCAAGTCAAAAATGAAGGGATACTACGATGCTAAAGTACGAAGCACTTCATTCAGACCAGGCGATTTTGTATACCGCGCAAACGATGCAAGCCACGCAGAAGACACAGGAAAGCTTGGACCAAAGTGGGAAGGACCTTACGAGGTCATGGAAGCACTGGGAAAAGGTGCGTACAAGCTGCGTGATAAAGATGGCCATGCGCTACAACGCACGTGGAACATTCGCAATCTCAAGAGATGCTATCTTTAGGACAGGCTACGGCCCAAGCACAGACAACTCTGCACTTTAATAAGTGCCCAATAAATGTCCGTGTACTTGTTTTTCTTTTTTAGGGAATTGTTCTTATTTTCAAAACCTTGCAAGTATTAATACATTGTTGTGGTTTCTAGCTAACTCCATAACACATTTAACTTTATTGCTTACATTTTCCTTTTAATGTCTCAATACTGTTACTTTATATTTTTCCTACATGGCGTGCATGCACTTATTAAGACCCACGATGGCATAGAGGATGAGTAAACCTACTAAATAACTCGTTGAGTAAGAGGGTTGCAAACCCATCAACATCGGATCACGTATCCTTGTTAAACACCTTACGCTCAAGACGTTGGCGTAAGTTCCTTGCGCACCCCACGATGGATGCGCAACATTGCACACTGTGCGCGTTTAACAATTTAGGAGCCAAGACTCTTGACTCCTTAAAATATTATTCACAGTAAAATTTCATACACGAATATGATCTTTAACTTATGAACTTCATACACGATTTTGGATTCCTTATAAATTTTCCTAAGTACGCTTATAATAGTTTGATCTTTCTACATAACTTAGGTGTCTTTCACGTAAAGACAAAGAACCAAGTTTAAACTCCAAAAAACCAAATTCATTAATGAACCACGAGTTCATTATACTCTTTTGAGTACATGCTTGAATAAGTTAAGGAGCTAAGTGCAAACATTCAAAAACAAATGCACATACAAACCAACTTTGTTGCTTTTAAGCCACAAGTTTATAAAAAGCAAAACTATACAGAATTTGATTATAGACCACGAGTCATTACAAAAAATATGGACTTAACAGGCACATATGCTAAAAAAGTGTTAAGTCTATTACAAAGAAAGAAGCACAAGCAAAAAGCCTAAATACTGGAAGAACGCCTAAGTCTGGAGCTACCATCCTCAACTGCAGCACTCCCAGAACCCTCGAGTTTTCTCAGCAACTCACCATCTTGGGGTGACACAGTCGCAACACTAACTGGCACCCCATCAGACCTTGGGATATGCGCGGTGCCAAGACCACAGAGGATGGCTTTACCTTTTACACCCTCTTTCCTTGCAAGTCTCATGGCATGAGCTTCTAACGACTCCTTGAGAGAGATTTCCTTCTCAAGGGCAAAGGGATTCAAGAGGTCGCGTGGGCGTGCAAAAATAGGGACTTGCAGCTGAGACACGTCCGGCTTCAAGAAATAATCAAGCTGTGTATCAGCCCCTTCGGATATGTGCCTCGCTAAAGTTAGTCCCTGCATAATGACCCCAATGGGGTAGTCTTGATCGCGCTCCAACTGCGCGATGTGCGGAAGCTCCAGAAGCTTCATTCTTTCCATCGCAGCGACAAGCTTGGCATATGCGTCCCCATCATACCCTGGCACTTGGGAGATGGGCACGGTCAACAACTTATCTTCAGACAGCTTTTCCACCGCTTCCGCCTTGCCACCCGCTAGAGCACACTGAACAACATCCCCGAATGCACCCACCACTTCAGGGGACTCCAATGTGTTCAGCGCAGCCAAACGCAGACCATGGCTGACCAGCCACCTGCGAATGAAAATTAGCAGAAGAGTTTAAGTTAATTAAAAGCTATACAAATGGAAATTCAAAAAAAATTAATTAAATGTTACCTGCGCTCAACAATAGAGGACATCAGGTGTGGGTACAACTCTTCGTCGTACTCCAGGCTAAGCTTACGCAGCTTATTCTCCTGTTTCTGAAGCAAACCCTCCACCATTTCACGAAACCCATCCAAAGACGCGAAGAGTTTACCCCTGTTCATCTCCATATACTTCAGCGCCCAGACACAAGAAGACTTGTATGCACTGAAGTCAGCACGCTCCTTCTCTACTTGGGCCATGAGAGACATTCTCTCATCAGCAAGCCTCCTAGCGTGCACAGTGGTGGACTCTACATCTGCCCGCGCATCAGCCAACTGCGCCCTAAGCAGTGCAATCTCCTCATCCTTCTGTGCAAGGCTGCTACTCTCACCAAC
>LBNU01002153.1:139597-152014 GCA_014162995.1 Artemisia annua | reverse complement strand
TTTAAACCTATGAACTCACCAGCGAAAGCTGACCTTTTTAAGCATGTATTTCTCAGGTAATTAGAAGCTTGCTTTCACTACTTGGACAACGGTTATGCTGCTTGGATCTTGGCTTGGGTTGAGACATCGATGGAACTCTGATATTTCTAATTTGGACCTATTTACTTTTATTAACTATGGGCTTTCCTTTTAAAAGATTCTGAACGAATGTAAACTTTAACCTTAAGTTGACCTTGTTTACATTAGCATCTATGATATCTGTTAGCTATTCTTGTGATGATACCAATTCCCCGTAGCATCCCGAATGCTTGTAAGTCTTCCGCTGTACGAATTTTGGGGGTGTTACAAAAAACATACGAATTAGGACTCAAACCGACTCCTAAAAACGTAACATTTTTCGTCTCATCACCAACTCAGCTTGACGATCAGCAACCGCACCCAATTCCTCCATCAGTTGCTGCGCGGACATCTCCTCACCTACCTTCAACGGCTCCTCCAAATGACAATGAGCCGCCCGGGGTGGTACCGACCCCTCAACAGACGCTGCATCACCCCCTGCAGCTTTGTCACTACATGCAAACAGAAAGAAATCAAGGCATTGTACGGAAAAAAAAGAGAAAGAAAACAGACAATAGAACAGCTGTCACTTACGAAGGAGGGGAGGTCTCAGCAGTATCATGCGCAGCAAAGGACATTGATGCCTCCTCATCTGCGGGCTCATCTACGCTGATAGTTTGACGTCTGCGCTTGGAGGTGCCCTCACCAGCATCATCAGCAGCCTTGCGCTTAGCGCCCGGGCGCTCCTCCTCATAGTCGGTGTCCACCTTGAGGATCCCAACACTATCGGATGACTCAATGCGCACAGGCTCAGGAGCCCCCACCTCCTGCGCAGGAACAGTCTGCACTGGAGTTGCATTCACAATATGATGCGCAACATCAGAGGACTCCTCTTGCGCAAGCTCCAGAAGACGTCCAGCGGAAGCCTCTAAGACAGGCAACTCACCTCCCTCAGGGGCGTACGCCCACAGCCACTTGCGTGGGTTTCGTCAACTTCACCACAGAAAACAGGTCCATCTCTGCGCAACACATGAACAAACAGAAAAGAACAAGTTAGTTGATAAAGTTACAATATAAAAGAGCGCTTACATTATAAACGCGAAGGATAAGCACCCACCCCGGCCGCTCTCATCAAGAAATGTTGGCACTTCATCAAAACCTTGGAAATAGTTGTGACTAAGTCCCATGTGGACCAAAAACTCCTCAGGATAGGGATTGATGGGGATTCGGTTTCCGTTAATGGTCTCCGCATCCTCTATGCTATACGAACCAGGATCTGGGCGCTCATCCTTTGGAAGCGATCTTTGAGTATAAAACTCAGAAAGAGGAGTGAAGACCCTATCATCTATCCAGAAAAACTTTTCCCTCCAACCCCTAAGGGCGTCTACTTTTTCAGTGTAACATTGATAGCGCCCTGGGCGCTTCGAAAACGTCACCCACCCGTTCGACCACGTTGTGTGGTAAAACGCGCGGAAAAGGTTGATAGTGGGATTTATCGCAAGTAAACGACAGTTTGTTTCAAAGTTTGTTATTTTCGCCGTACCTATACAGTGCAACTGAGAGATATGCAGACGGTAGAAGTTGAGCACGTCGCTAAAAAACAAGGATATAGGCACGCGCTGGTTTGCAAACTCAAAAAAGCGCGTGTATACCCCTATTTTCCCCTCAGGAAAGTCTGCGATACATGCGTCTGCTTCCGGTACTTCCGGATGCACCGCAAGGGGAATGAAATAGTCGGAGGTGAACTGACGAAGTTCATCCTCGTCAATCTCAAAACTGAACTCATCTAATTGACGAACCATTTTCACAAGAGTACGCACGCGCAATTACCTTTGAAGATACCAGTTTTTCTTGACTAATGATTCTTAATATGGGAGAAAATGGCGTTTTTTACTGTGGTAGACACAGTGAAAATGCTAACCCTTTATATAGGGTTTCCCCTTGCCTTGGATGAATGCCACGTGGATCCCACTACCTCCATCGTGTGGTTGGGATACATACAGGTACATGCACTTTCCCACGAATTTCAAGGGATACGTGGGACGATTTTAGGCTAGATACATCGTATCCCATTTTTGGCGGGAAATGCTAGACCCTTCCCCGACACGCTTGCCGCTAATATTACTAGTCTAGCATCCGTGGTTCATACATACGTATCCTAGACTGGGGGGACATGATGACGTATAGTCCATATTCGGGTTACGAACCCGATTAATGAACATCACTAACACCCAAGCCCACCACGAGTGGGCTATCATAACAATGATTGGGCTACCATACTAATGGTTTGGGCTCACGAAAGCCCAAACCCAAATACATTATTTATGGTCTAGATAAGGATCTCTTATTTATGGGATAAAGATCCATAGACCGGATAGGCATTATATGCCGAAGAGTGAGGAACACGAAATCTACAAGGATTTCATGCCTATATAAAGAATATCATAATTCTCGATTAGAGGTACGATTTACAACCCTAACTCTTCAACACAACCCTAAAACCGATTACTTACTCTCACGCCGGAGGATAATCGTGGGAGACAATCCACCATAAGCCTAACGGTGTTTGTTTGCTTTCTTAGTGCGCAGGTCTCAAGCATTAAGATCTAATTGGTACGAGAACAGGAACCCAGATAAGGAACGCCCAACTTTTGTATCAACAGTACGATTCATCATGAATACAATGATAGATATAGTCGGTAGGTAGTGATTACCAAGTGTATAATCTACACAATTCTTAGATCTTTATAGGACCTAAAATACTGAAATATTCATGACACGTTTCCTATCTTTGTCCCAAGTTTAGGTCTGAGCATCCATGCAATTTAGTCATCCAATTAGAACTCGATGACACTTTAAACTAGGTCTGATCATTTTCAATGTCATATTCCCGTCCCAAATTGAAACTAGGTCTGACCATATCCTCATATAAATTGGATAGCTCGACTAAGGTTAATAGGTAACTTATAAGTAAAAAACACGTGTCATAAGCAATAAATGGATATCACTTATGATGGCAATTTTGTTAAAACAATTTAACAAATTGAAACTCTTTTAAAATGATTTGGTGCTTAACCTTTAAAACCCCTTTTAACCCTTAAACCCAAAATGGTTTTTTAATCGTTCACAACAAACGTTGCATGCAATAAAGTCAAAGCAATAATCAACACAACCACGCAAACATAATAACATGTATAGCCTAGCCAAAAATCTTATAATTGTATCCACGAGCCAACATAGATACAATGGTCATCTAGGGACAATTCAACACTCTCACTTGTTCCAAGATCCTATATCTTATCAAGTACTGCGTAAGCATGCGCCTCTTGTTACACCCAAACCGGTTTTAAGCATATATTTACGAGAATGCCATTAGAATAGTTTAACTAAGACTTTTATAAGTTCAATTACGTGATTTACTAGTGAAACCCGATAGTCAAAGCAACTATAATATGGTTATAGAAAGATTGATGTGCACAAAATAAATGAAGCATACCAAAGTATCATCATAGTCAGATGAGTCACTGTCACCACCATCATAGTCACTTACCACCATCCGAGTCATCATCAGCGCCATTGGAGTCAGTGTCACCGCCATTGACCAAAAGTGTGCAGCCATGTCCAACGCAGTATGGCGAGTACGGTTCCCGGCTAACACTGGTGGTACATATGATGTCCTATAGGACGGGAAAGAGTTACGTAAAGGGAACCAAAGATGGTTGGGTTGCACTCGACGTAGCGGGGGAGGAGGGAAGATGGCGATAGAATCGCCCTAATAACAAAACAACAAAGATCATTACTACCTCCTAAACAAAAATTTGCATTCTCGATGTAAACTATATATTTCTTTTATTATTCTTTTAGCTTAAATAAACGCTAAGATTGGTGGAATAAAACTAACGTAACAAATTAAATAAAGTCACATTCGTTATCATCACAGTTACATTTTCGCTGTAAACTATAGATTTTTTTAACCTAATCAAGTAAATTGACACACTCTCATCTACATTTATACATAGAGTAAACGTCATTACGAAGAAATACACCGTAATTTTTTTTTTGAAAAAAATTGCTAATTAAACATCAACAAATTTTCACTATAAACTAGATATTTTTTTAACTAATCAGCTAAAATGAGACATTGTCGGCTATGTTTATACATAGAGTAAATATAATTACGAAACAGAAAAACGCAAAATTCATTTAAAAAAATAATTATAATAATTATTATTATTAAAAAAAACTGCTAATTAAACATCATATGTCATTAGATAGTATTGGAAGGATTCTAGCGGTAAAAAGTCGTTTTTAGGTTAATTACACTAATTAGAAACCCGAAGCATCTATAAATGTGTAACGATGTATGTTGCATGATTTGAAGCATGACTGTGAGGTGCTCCATGATTAACTAACCATTCTATGGGAGCTTGCTACCGAGGAGAAAACCGATGACGCCACGTACAGGAAACCACACAAACACAAGGGTACGTGTACTTTAATGATACTAGGTAAACATGCTTGTCATCTATAAAATGTGTGGAACATGTATCTTGTGGGTGTTCAAGTTCAAATGACGCATTAGTATATCTTTTTATGTTGGTAGGTATTTTTTTTCATTGTTTAAACAAGTTTGTAATTATAAGTTTATATTAAACCAGGAGGGAAACGACACTGTTTTACCCTCCCGTTTTCCCGCCAAAAAATACGGGCTATTAGGCCCCAAATTGTTAGCCTCTGTCTCTGGCTAGTTAACCCAATCCTTAAGATAAAAATATCTCATCCCTTACACCACTTTCCAGAAGACGCCATCGTACTTACCTAATACACAAAGTTGCAGTAATGATGAGATCGAACCTAAATATCTTTTAGTCTTTCTTCAGATCATCATCAAAACCCGTACTAACAGGGAAGGATCGATAATGGTGGAGGTTGCTGATCTTCGTGGTGAAGTCGGGTTGTGGCGGTGATAAGAGTTTGCAAAAGAGTAAAGACACATGTAAATATGGTTGCTTTGGAGTTGGGATTAAGTGTCTGAGCTTCAAGGTGAATTGGGAAGTGGGTTTCTTCATGTTACATTTGTCTCCCGTCAAGTGTTCGATAAAAGGCTTGACAGAATTTGGTTTGTCGTAACTTTTATTTTGATCATTATTGTTTGCATATTGCTAGAATATAGAATCATTAGAGTGGACTGATTTTTGGTATGCGTTTGCTCATTTTTTAGATACCTTTTTTATGTTTCTTGAAGCTAGTTTTGGTGTTACTGTTTCTGTTGTTGTTTTAGATGTATCAGGGAAGGTCGTTTAGAGACAAGGATCCCGGTGAAAAGTCCGCATTGTATTTTGAGAAGTTAGAGAGAAAGGTACATACTTTTATCATGCCACTAATTAAACATGTTTTGATCGCTAAATACTCTTTTTTTGGCGAGTTTTTGCTACTCAGTTTTACTCTATAAAATCATTGTGTCTTATAAGTAGTAGACTATGGGCTTGGCCACATTACATGAACTATAAACTTGGGCCTCACTATAATAACGACTAATACGCCCCCACAGTTGGAGCGGGAGGATGTCGGACGCTCAAACTGGACCGAAACTCCTCAAACAGAGCGGAAGGTAAACCCTTGGTGAAGATGTCAGCGTACTGGTAGCGGGAGGGAACATGAAGAACACGGACCTGTCCAACAGTAACCATGTCTCGGACGAAGTGAATGTCTATCTCAATATGCTTTGTCCTCTGATGTTGAACCGGGTTGGCAGACACATAATTAGCACTAACGTTATCACAGTACACAAGGGTTGCAGAAGATAGAGGAGAATGTAACTCGCGAAGCAAATTGCGAAGCCAAGTTGTCTCCGCCACAACATTCGCAACACCCCGGTATTTAGCTTCGGCACTAGAACGGGAGAGGGTCTGCTGACGTTTGGATGACCAAGATAGTAAGTTGTCCCTCAGAAAAACACAATAACCTGATGTGGAGCGACGTGTAGAGGGGCAACCTGCCCAATCAGCATCTGTATATCCAACAAGAGAAGTGGTAGAAGATGAGTATAAGTGAAAACCAAAATCCAAAGTCCCTCGAACGTATCGTAAGATGCGTTTAAAGGCAGCTAAATGTGGCTCGCGAGGATCATGCATGTAAAGACAAATCTGCTACACTGCATAAGATAGATCCAGTCGTGTGAATGTGAGGTACTGAAGACCACCTGTAAGACTGCGATATAAGGTAGGATCCTGAACTGGAACACCTTCGGGACCCAGTTTGGAGTCTGTATCAACCGGGGTTCGAGAAGGGTTACAATTGGCCATGTGAGCACGCTCAAGGAGCTGAAGAGGATACTTTTGCTGAGATAGAAACAATCCTGTAGAGTGGCGAGTAGCAGAGATATCAAGAAAATAATTAAGTTCCCCGAGATCAATCGTCTCAAACTCACGGTGTAAAGAAGAAATGATCTGCTGAAGGAGAGTTGTAGAAGAAGCTGTAAGGATAATGTCATCGACATAGACAAGTAAATAAGCAACCTGAGAACCCTATCGAATAATAAATAATGATGAATCACATCGACTGTGGTAAAATCCGACTCGTGTGGCATAACCTGCAAACCTCTGAAACCAAGCACGAGGTGCTTGCTTCAGTCCATATAAAGATCTCTGCAGAAGAAAAACATGATTAGGGTACCAAGAATCTACAAATCCCGACAGCTGATGCATATAGACAGTCTCAGATAAATCACCGTTAAGAAATGCATTCTTAACGTCAAGCTGATGAATAGGCCACTTGTGGGACACTGCAAGGCTGAGAACAGTGCGAATGGTAGCCGGTTTAACAACTGGACTAAAAGTCTCGTCATAGTCGATACCAAGTTGTTGACTACTGCCGTTAGCAACCAAACGAGCCTTATAGCGGCTCAAAGTCCCATCAGCATGAAACTTATGCTTAAATAACCACATAGAACGAACAATATTAACACCAGAGGGCCTCGGTACAAGAACCCAAGTACCATTTTTAACTAACGCATTATACTCATCATACATAGCATTACGCCACTGTGGCTCTTTTAAAGCAATAAACGGAGATTTAGGTATAGGAGAAATTGAAGACGTATGTAAAGATAAACGATCAATGGGTTTGACAATGCCTGACTGAGACCTAGTGACCATGCGGTGAGAACGTTGGGGTTCGGTAGTAGTCTGTTGTGTTTGGGCCGAGGGGTTGGGGATTGTTGTGGTGATGTTAGGTTGTTGTAGGGGTTGGGTAGGGGGATTTTGTTGGGCTTGAGTGGCGTGGTGTTGGGCCGAAGCTGCTGGGCTTGGAGGTTGTTCCGATTGGTAAGGGGATATAAGGGGGGTCGAATAGGTTTGTTGTTGGGTCATGGGTTGGGGTGTATTGTGAGTTGGTTGTTCAATAGTGGATTGGGGAATGTGTTGTGTTTCGTGAGATTGAGAGGTGGGAGAGGTATCGGGAGTGTGTAAAATGTGGTTGAGAATTTGTGGAGACACGGGATCTAAGAATGTAATGAGGGTGGGGATGGATCGGTAAGGAAATTGGGTTTCATCGAAGGTGACATGCCGAGAAAGAATGATTTTATTGGTTTCAAGGTCTAGGCAACGGAAACCGCGGTGGTACGCGGGAAATCATAGGAATATACACGAGGTTGCACGTGGGGCAAGTTTATGAGGTGAGTGAAGGTGAGGGTAACAAAGGCATCCGAAGATGCGTAGACGGGAGTAGTCGGGTGCTTTTTGGAAGAGTTTTGTAAAGGTAATTTCGTTGTTGATAGCGGAGGAAGGGAGAAGGTTAAGTAAATAGGCGGCCATGTGTAGAGCCTCGACCCAAAAGGAGGGGGTAAGTGGGCTTGAAAAAGGAGTGTACGAATGACGTTGTTGATGGTTCGTATCATGTGTTCGGCCTTGCCATTTTGTTGGGAGGTTTTTGGGCAAGAAAATCTAAGTTGGATACCGTGGTTAGCAAAAAGTGTATGTAGTCGGTTATTGTCGAACTCACCACCATGATCACACTGGAAGCTCTTAATTTCACATTTAAATTGATTTTGAACGTACTTACGAAAATGCAAAAATTTATCAAACATGTCAGACTTAGAACGTAAGGGATAAATCCATAAATAGTGTGAGAAGTGATCAAGAAATAAGACATAATATTTAAAACCACTAGAACTCACAATTGGAGAAGTCCATAAATCAGAATGAATAATATCAAAACATCGTTCAACAATAGAATTCGAGGTATAGAAAGGAAGCTTCACATGTTTGCCAAGTTGGCAAGCATGACAAATATGTGGAGTCTTTTCTTTATTGCATGAAATGAAATCACGTGAAACAAGTGACCGAAGCACTTCGTCACCGGGATGACCGAGACGTTGATGCCACGTGGACNATAGAGATTGCTGACTTCATGATGGCTCAGAAGATGGACAAGATGGAAACCACTGCTCCATTGGATGTAAATCCAATTTCCACTGTTCCACCTAAAATTCTGAGAGAGAAGACTCCAGAATTTGCTTATGTACCTACAGAAGAAGATATTGCTTTCCTAATTGCAAATAATCCAGTAATCAAGAAGAAAGCAATTGACCTAATAGCTGATAGAACCTTAACTGAAGATCAAAGAGATGCTCAGATGAAGGATTTTATCATGATGGAGAATAGACAAGCACTTCAATATGCAATTGATACAGTCAAGAAGGGGCAAAAGAAACCAAGACAAGCAACAAAAGCACAAATTCTATCTGTTATGAAATCTTATTGCTGTCATGTTGGTGGATGGAAGATGAGTCAGTTCAAAGGAATGACCCCTGAACAGATTGAAGGAGCTTATTACAGAGTTAAAAGGCAAGATCTTGATTTTGTTCCTATGGGTTCAGAAGCTGAAGAAAGAAAATTTTCCAAAAGAAAAATTAAGCAAAGTGAACCTGAGACAGTTAAGAAGACAAGAATTGCTAAAACTACAAAAGTTCAATCTGAAGAATTCACAGAAGAACAGTTGACTGGTATGATATTGATTGAAGAAGAAGACTTCTATCCAGACCCACTGCAAGTCAGACATCCTATCATTGATTGGGAAGTTTACACAGCTAGTAACTTTGCTTCATGTTGGAAAATTACAAGGCTAGGAGGTGAAACTTCATCATTCATTCAGTATGAAGAACTTATCAAAGCATGTGATAGAGATGATCTTAATGCACTGTGGAGATTGGTTCAAGAAAGATTTGATGCTGGCAGTCTGAAAGATGTAAAAGAAATGCAGTTATGGGTTGATCTAAGAAGGCTCTATGAACCAAATATGACTGACAACTTTTGGAAGTTTGAAGCTAGAGGTATGGAAACTACATGGACTTATTATGACTCATGTGAAGTTCATCATGTTTCTACAAAGGCTGGAGTGGATGCATTTATGTTTGCTGAGAAAGAATACCCACTCAGAGCTGGAACTCTCACAGTGATGTTGTCTACAAGCATAAGAG
Organism: Artemisia annua; assembly: GCA_014162995.1. Taxonomy (NCBI): domain Eukaryota; kingdom Viridiplantae; phylum Streptophyta; class Magnoliopsida; order Asterales; family Asteraceae; genus Artemisia; species Artemisia annua. The sequence continues at coordinate 142,479 of LBNU01002153.1, read as the reverse complement.
TTCATGAAGATACTGAAAAAGTTAGAGAACTGATAAGAAAGATTCAAGTTCAGTGTTCAAGAGCAGTTGAAGAATTAAGGAGAAAGAAGTGAAGTGTTTGGAAGAATTCCCAAATCCTAAGACTTTATGCAGATTGAAGAAACTTATTGATTTGCAGAGAAATCATAAGTTTAGGGGAGGATTGTTGGGAATAAAGCTAACAGTTACCACTGATAGGCTTGTGGAAGACACTGCTGAAGAATGCACTGGCAGTGGAAACTCATTACCACTGCTAGTATATATAGTTACCACTGCTTATCAGATAACTGATGTATTCGTGTATAGATAAGTATAGAATAGATCTTGTGTATATTCTATTTAGATAGCTTAATACTTATCTTGTAAAGGACTCCTTGCTCTATAAAAGGAGATCCTAGGTCATTGTCTAAGGTACGAATTATTCTAGAGAGCTTCAAGGTGTAACCCTAGTGATAGCTAAGATCACTCGTATTATTATCATTAATAATATTGAAGCTTTGTGTTACATACTACTGTTCTCACTCACAATACATCACATAAACAATCTTCTAAGTGTTGCTAAATAAATTCCGCGTGCTTAACAACATTACTCAAAGTATCTCTAACACAAGGTGTGTGTTTAGATCCATCAAAGATGCACTAATATGACTTAGATTATCTAAAAGAACCTAGAGAAGACTAGGTGTGCAGAAATTAAACCCTAGAATACAGTCTACCCCAAATGAACAATTATGCCAAACACCCCTAATATGAGCAGTTGCACTAGGATTATGACTTATGGGCCTAAGAACCTAAATCTACTTATCCAGAACTACTTATCAGCTTATAAGAAACCTAAATGACTACTGAGATGCAATGTTTAAGCACTAAAACTAAAATATGCAGTGTACTCTAACTATGGCAGATTGTAAACACTAATGAGTTACCATACAAACAACAACTTACAACTACTGATTATTTCTAACAAATAAGCTAAATAGGACTGAAATTAAGCTAAATACTAGTTACTAATAAGCTAAAACAGGAAAATGAAAGAAAACTTACTTGGGAATATGGCTGCTAAAATGAAAGTGAACTAGGATATAAAGGCAGGCTCACTCAAGCTATGGATTTAGCTTAGTGAGCTTGTAACTGAGGTATATGAAGCTAGTCAAGAAGCTTTTCACCTCTGGCTTTTCTCTCTCTCTCTCTCTCTCTCTCTTTTTTTTATTTTTTATTTTTTATTTTTTATTTATTTTTTTTAAGTCTGTACAAAAAACTAATAAGGATTTATGAAAACTTTAAAAGAGCTTAAAGGAACTTAGAAAAAGCAGAAATAAAAGCTTAAAGGAACTTTGAAAGAGCTTAAGGGATTAAATAAGAGCTTATAGAAATTAAGTGCTAAAACTGAATTTAAAAAGGAAATGCAGTAAAAAAGCTTAATTTTATTAAAGTAAAAGGCTGATTACAAGAGCTTATAAGATCACTACTAGCTTATCACTATTCTACCCGAATTACACCAAGAGCAGGGTCCCTATTTATAGCCTTAATTAGGTCGGTTTGAAGTTCCCAGAAGGTTTCCAGAACCTTATCCTAGTCCCTGGATCAAATCCCACCTGGAATATTCTTGAATCCTTCATTCTCATCCTCTCCATCATCTTCTAGCTTCTTCTATTCATTCGTATGCCTTGTGATTGGTCCACGTTTGCTCTCCTGAAGCTTCTGACACTTTTCTGACACCTTCTAGACCCATTGATTAGATAATCATTGGGTAAATTCCTTTGATTTTGACTGATGGTGAATTAGGGCTCGTGGGTTAAATTTGGGGAAAAACTACGCGGGTTTTATTTTTGGGTTTATTTATTATATTTTGAATAAAGGGCCGGGTATTATTAGTTTAGGGAATGAGCTTTGGTGAGTTTTGGGCTAGGTGTAGAAATGGGCTTGTAAGGGTTTAAGGGTTTAGGGATCTGGTTTGGTTTTATGTATTTATAGTTTTTGGTTTAATAATCATAAGGACCAAGAATGTATTTTCTGAATTTCAAAGGACCAAGGCTGCCATTTTTCACAAGTAGTATCCAAGGGATGAATTTGACCATTTATGATTACTTGGAGGACCTGAGTTGTCAATTCTTCAATTTTTCTCATGAGGGACCAAAATTGAAAACTTTGGAAAGACGGAGGACCAATCTTGTAAAATTGTGAAAACTTATTCTAAGGACTATTCTTGAAACTTTAAACCTTCCACGGACTTGTTTTGTCATTTTGAGCTCAATTTCACTTCCCGACTATAAATATTTTCTCTTTTCCATTCTCGTGCTCGTTTTTTCGTGATTTTGTCCCGGTTTTTATCGTTTTCTCATATTTTATTACCTGCATGTATAAAAACACAAAAACACATATATTTGGCATTTATTTGCGGGTTTTTGGTCTTTTGGGTCTTAATTTGGTCAAGAAAAGGTATGTGTTTAAGCACATACCATTTCACATATAGATTTGCACAATTATAAGTAACGATATCAACAAGTATATGATATGACAAATGTGAAAGTAAGTAAATAAGTAAAGAGATAGAGTTGGAAAAATGGCACCGTGAGACAAATGATTTATAGTGGTTCAGCTACGAATCTCCTCTTCGTCCTACTCCACTCCCCGAGCACCTAACTCGGGAGTTTTCTTCACTATGTCAACAAGCTCCCTTATGGCGGAGAAAACCTTACACAACTTTTGCTTACACCGGCTTAACGACACAAAGCTAAATGTCGGGTCCTAATAGTAGCTAGAACCAATCTTACAACACACCACGACTTCTTCACAACTTAAGCACACCACAACTTCGTCACTACTTCTCCACAACACAACTTCTTCACTACTTCACTACTTCA
>LBNU01002153.1:128210-139168 GCA_014162995.1 Artemisia annua | reverse complement strand
AAACATCTTTTGAGAGATGCCTGAGTGGCTAAGAAGGTTTAGGTGCATTGCGTCACTGGGTCCATGACGTCTTTATCTTCAATACCGGTGTCGCCTTAGCAACGACCAGTAGCATATGAATTGAACCCGGTGTCTGTCCTAAGGTTGATAAAATGGAGGGCTATTTCTTTTCACCCTTTTCTTTCATTTCTTTTTAATTCTTCAACCCCTTCTTTCTCCTTTCATTATTTTCTCCTTTTTTTCATAACATACCTAAGGACTTCTAATTTCTAACTATTGGTGATGTCCTTGGGTAGATCCCTCCGGTTCTGGCGGATTATAGGACTGTTTTACCTATCCTTAGTCACCTTGTAACTCCATGACTATCCTATTGATGCCTTTGAACCAAATCATTGAAAATCTCTCAAAGTGTTTATGATTATAAAGCTTTTTGTTAACACTTTGAGGTTTTTGATTTCTTATGAAAGACTCCCCCTCCACATATGCTCATGAATGTTTTCAGAAATTTGCATATGCAGGAAGAGTTGGCACTTTTGAATTGATCCACTCTTAATAGACATGTACCCAAGGGACACGTTTACGTTGCTTAGTTAAAGGGATACATTATCAGTTTTTAGGTGATAACTGGCCCTAATAACTAACTTGAAGTTGTTAACATTCCTAAAAGGAAGTTAGACTCGTCAAAGTAAACGTCTAGAAAGATTTTCTCGAAATGTTACTTTCTACTAGGATAAATCCTTTCGAATACTAACATTTGTTGTTTCGTCAATTCGTGGGTCAATTCTGAGTCGAGCTCGCACAAGATAAAACTTTTGACATCATATTTTAATCACTTTTCATCTTCTCCCCCTCAAAAATAGCATATCAAATGTTGTTTTTGTAAACGTTTTGATTAAAATGTGTCTTTTTGAGTCTTATGGGGAGAAATCAATCAAGACTTTAGGATTTTAGAACGATGTTTGAAATCAAGTACTCCCCCTCAACAAGTGACAACTCATTGAGGTTAAATACTTGTCTTTTGGGCAGAATTGTAAAAATCATGAAAAGTTTGTTAATTCTACTCAAAAGTAAGAAGCTTTCGCTCCTTATATTAGGATTGTAGCATTGATGCATACCACAGGGTCCTCTAAATACAAAGTTCGGGTTGTACACTGTTATGTGTGCACAAGCCGTAGCAATTACAAATCAATCAATATAAATGAAAATATTGAAATATTGGTACCAGAAGAATGGGAGCTGAAGTTCATCATTCGGCTATGCATCAAAGTCTGTGAACTGTGGATCAGGTCTTCTGAATGTCTAGACCGGAAATGAAGGTCGAACACCGATGTAGCTTTCCAACCTCCTGATCTGTTGACGACGGTACAGCCTTTCTTCAATGGTATGGACAAAGTTGCGAATCATTCTGCGTCCATTAGCTTTCCACCTAGTTTCTCGACCCTCTTTTAACCTCTTTTAACCCGTCATGAACTCTTTGAAGTGTCTCATCACAAAACTTTGGAATTTCATCGAACCTCATAAGACGAAGTTGATTCTTGTTGTTGAGGTAGGTGATTCCAAATGTTGGTTGTTGCACGAGAGCGTACTGTGATAGCCCTTGAATTCCAGTGAACATGAGTTGTGGTTTGGTGAGGTTGATGTTTTTCTGATAACTTTGCACGCCTAGCTGAAGATGTTCCACTCTTTCTTGAACTATTACCCGTCTGATGTAGAGTAGTAGAGATGCGATGAAGTTGTATTGTGTTTCTTTTTCGAAGTTGAGCATCTTTCCTTGAACCTTTAGCAAATACATGTCTTCGATGTCATTCAGGTTTAGATTTGGGAATTCTGCTTCACAAAACTTGTATCGCTTCTCATTCAGTCTCTTGACGATGATTTCTTTCATGAAAGTGTAGTTGAATCTTCTATCTTCAACGATTTCCATGATTGCAACGATACGAAGCGGTTGCTTCACATTTTCACTTGACTTAAGATGTAGTTTGTGGGTGTAGCCGAGTTTTCGTTTCTCAGGCCATTGTTGAATACCGAGAACAGCTTCCTTGTTGTAGGTGACAACTGATTTGCTGAAAATTGGTGCAGTCTCTTCAATGTCAGGTAGTTCGTATCCGGCTGCTGGAACGGAAATCGTCAGTGAAGATGCATATCGTTCCTTGGAAGTCTTGTGAGCGTGTTGAAGGTATCTGAGATCGTTGTTAAAGAAGTGTCGGTACGGAATCTTAGGTTTCTCAGGAAAGCCTAGAAGAGGCAATGGTTTTTTCCAGTCAGTGAAGTAGGGAGTCTTGTCTTTCTTCTCCGTGTCGATGTTGGATTCAGGGTTGAGCTAGTCGAATGTGCCAGATAGTGCGCAGACAATGTTCTCCATGTGGTATTCGAGTTCAACTTTATTCCCTAATCTCTTCTTCAGAAAGTCCATAGCTTCACGGTTGATCCTTTTCAGTTCAGCTTTGGTCAACCTTTCAACTTGAAGTCCCGTCATGATACTTTGAGTCATTTACAAAGTATTTCCAGGCAGTGGTTCTTCGGCTTCAAGTGGTGGTTGTGCTTTGATCATCTCGGTCAACAAATCAGATTTGGGAGCTTCTTCCACATCTAACCATGAGAATGAAGTAGACTTCTTCTTCTTTTTCTTTGACTTTGTAGACTTCTTTTTCTCCTTGGTTTTGTTGTAGATGATGGACCAACTTGAAATTCAGGAATTTGTGATTCGGGAGAAGGTGATACGGATTCTTCCTGAGTGTCAGTTGGTTGAAGCATGAATGGTTCTTCTGACTGAGTTGGACCGGAGCCAGATGCTGGTGCTTGTTGCTTGGTAGGTGGAGCCTTGGAAGTCTTATGTGGTTGTTGAGAAGATGATGGTCCTTTAGATGTCTTTGACTTCTTGCTTTTGGGATCAGAGTCAAGATCATCATCCTTCCTAGGTCTTTTGTGTTTCCCAGCAGCTTCCTTGCATGATTCTTTTGAGGCAATTGTTTGGAGTGCCTCAAACATTGTTGATTCTTCAGGAGGCTTGTCTTCCTTATTTATGAGTTTAGCAGCTAACAGGGCTTGTAGTTGTTCGGTTGAAAGTTCACTTGGTGCTGGAGGAGCCCTATCGGTGCGGAGGTAGAAAGGTGTAGACTGAAGCATGCGTTCGATACTATGCTTGATCCTGGTATTCAACTCTGAACGAATTGGCTCAAGAAGTTCTGACACTGCTGGTTGAGCAATTGCAGCAAGATTATCGGTAAGGCATTCGGCAGTGTATTCCTTGATCATTCTATTTATATCTGCTTGAAGTTGCTTTTCAATCAACCCCGTAGAGTCTTGGAGATCCTTGACTTGAGTAGTCAAAGTTTTGATCTGTTTTGAGAGCTTTTGAACTTGGTCTTTAAGGTCTCCAGCTTGAGGTTGTGTCTCCTTCTTCTTTTGCCTTGCCATAGCAACAGCTTGTCTGATCCTTTGCGATGCTGTCAAGGATGATTTGCTTCCCTTCTTCTTCTTGATCGATTTGCCTTTCGATGTTTTCTTCGTTGGTGGTGGAGATGAATGATGTGATGATGATGAAGATGATTCATGGCCAGGTTCTGATGGAGGAGGTGAAGGAACCCTTGGAGGTGTGCCTGAGGGAATCGGTGGATCCTTTGAAGATGATTGACGAGGAGAGTTGATGAGTTGGTCAGTGTCAAAGAATTCTTCATCTTCATCATCGCTACGAAGTAATCTTTCCGTCTCCTCTTTTGCCTTCCTCTTAATTTCCTCTTCTCTACGAACTTGATCAATGAATTCTGGTGTGATGAACTCAGTCTGCTCTTTCTCAGCATCTTCCTCTGTAGCTTCCTTCATAATAATGTTCCCTTCTGGATCACGTTGTTCGATTTCAGTCTGTGAGGAAGGAGGAACTACAGTGCTACTTGAGCCACCCTCATGTGTTTGTAGTTTGAGCGGTGTTTGATGAGGTTGTGGATGATGGAGACTTAGAAGTGCAGCTTCTTTAAATTCTTTCTCTTGCTGCTTCTGTTCTGCTCTGGTATCGACAATGATGCTTTTGAGTTTGCGCTTGTCTACCAGTGGTACCGCAGTTTGTTCATCTACTTCTTCATCACGAATATCACCACTGGGTTCATTAATGGTGATCCCTGTACCTTTCTGTTGTTCCTTTTGAGGTGTTTCCTTGCTAAGTTGTTTTGCAAGTTCAAGTCCAGGAAACTCCTCTTCATCATCCTCTGCTTTAGTTCTTCTTTCAAAGTCTTCTTCGTCATCTGATTCAGAACCGAATTCAGATTCAGTTTCTGTTTCTGACGATGAAGCTGACGGTTCATCTTGAGGAATTTGTTTTGGTGCGACTTTCCTTCTTGGTCTGGTGGGTGGTTTCGGTTTGGTCTTAGATTGTTGGGAGGTTGTGGTGCTGCTTGTAGTTCCCGACTTGCCACCTCTTCTGCTTCGGGTTTGAACTATACAAGCTGGTTCTTCTTCTTCACCAATGTAACCAACTTTCCCAGCTTGAAAGGCTTTGTCATAAATCTTGAAGTTTTGAGTCTTTCTGAACTCTTCATCCAGAAAGTGGTCTGGGATTCTCATTCCTTTCGTCCTTGTAACGAACCTGATGGTTTTGACGAATGAGATCCCGTAGTCCTGGTTGTAGATGTCTTTGGGTTCTGTTTGGTCATGCATTCTCTTGAGATAATCATGTGTTTTCTCACAGAAGTGTTCAATGAGCAGCTTTGTGAACCTGATGAACGGAATCACGGTCCTTTCATGGTCAGTCTGAATGTGATGGATCATGTTGCTCATTATGGATCTGGCAAAGTCAATCGGTTTCATGCTCATCATTCCCCAAAACACTTGCAGGCGCTCCAATCGTGGATGCTCATGACCACTCTTCCTTCCAGCAATTGATCTGACTATCAACATGTAGAACGTTCTCCATGGTTGTGGCAGATATTTGACATTGATCCTCGATAGTCTGGTGAGTGGTAGATGATCTTGAACATCGTATCCTAGATCAATGAAGTAATCCAGGATTTCTAGTTCAGTTAACATGGGATGAAACTCATTGGGTGTAGGTAACATGAGAACGGTTCGAAGAACATCAAGGTCTACAGTGTATTCCTGACGATCCAGCTTGACAGTGAATGATATATCGTCCAAGTTAGCCCTAGCAGTGTACCAGAACTGATGAATGTAGAAGATTGGTACTGATGTAGACTTAGTTAGCATTGGTTTGCAAGGATGAGCCAGTAGTATGTCCTTAACAATCTTACATGTATCTTCGGGAATACTGAGTCTGTTGAAGTCTATGCGTGGATTGTTTTGGTCAATGATGACGTTGTAGTCTGCTGGGACAATTTCACCAAGTGTGAGTAGAGGTAGAGTTTGTTCTGGGACAGATTCAGTGTGTTGAGCCATTGTGTTCTGTAAATGTAATGTCATGAAATCAAACATCCAGATTTGTTAGTCATTAGTCCTCATTCATGTTTGATATGCAAAGACGTACAAGTTGTATGATGCATTTATGGTCCAGTTAATTAATATGTGATAAGTGACAGTATTAGCAATTTGACATGTATGTTATAAGACATAGCAATGAGACATTTAAAGCATAAGCGTCTAAAAGAATACATGAACATAAATACTACACAATCACAAATTAATAACCCTTATTACAACATAAACATCACACACATTCATGAGGATTCATTCATAATACATGTTTTCGAAAAGTTACAATACATGTGAATTCTCAAAAATATGTTAAAGTATGATCTCGAAAATATGACAAACAAAGTTCTCGATAACTATTACTTAGGAAGTTCTCGATAACTTTTGTACATAGTGTTCTCGATAATTTCAAATGAAAAGATCTCGATAACTCTGAATAACAAAGGTTCTCGATAATTCTGAGTAAAAGTTCTCGATAACTCAATTTCACAAGTTCTCGAAAACACATGAAAGATCTCGATAATTTTGAAAGTTCTCGAAAAATCTTGGGATCTCGATAATTTTGTTGAGAGATCTCGATAATTTTCAAAGAGTTCTCGATAACAATCTTTAAGGAGAGATCTCGAAAAATTATCGAGAGATCTCGATAAATTTATCAAGAAAAGATCTCGATAAATATATTTTTCTCGAAAAATTCTTATACAAGAATTTTCGAAATCTTTGAAGACATACGTTTTCGTTGAAAAGATTGATCCTTGAATGAACACCTGATGAATTGAGTATGAAACAGCAGTTAGAATCACATCAACGTCACATACAAAAGATCTCGAAAAATAACGAGCCCCAAATTTATCTAGAACAACCAATTCGAACATTTATGTAGTAAAACTTATGAAATACGTCAATTAACCTTTAAAGAAACACATATAAGCAGTTTAATTAGGCTCTAGAACACAACCATGAAAAAACCCAATTCAAACATAAACCCTAACTTTCGAATTCATTCAAATGAGATAATAAGAGCAATTTACGATCACAAACATGTTACAAAAACACGAACAAACATATCCCACCATAGAAATTAAACTAAACAACACTCAAACACAAAACCCCAAATCATGCGAAACCCTAACTTTCGAAATCCATTCAAACGTGTTTGTTGTAGTGATTAAACGTTTCAGGCATGATTAGAAGACATATAAGATCAAAAGCCCTATGATTACATAACCACAAAACACATAATCACATACATTCAAGATTTACGAGACCCTAGATCTAGAAACAGAAATTGTGAAAATCTAGCAATCAAAAACGTAATTCGTTAAAAACCATGTTTTAGATTAGGCAAAAGATCATATTAACACTTACGGATTGAAGGAATGAAGTACGGATTTGCGTATTGGATTTGGACCGTTAGTTTTGAAAGAGATGTGTTTGTTTTTGTATTTTGCGAAAGAAAAAAAAACTACGGGGGTGTTTGTTTTTGGTTATAATTTTGAAAAGTTTGATCTTTTGGCAAGATTAGTCCCTTAACTACAAAATAATCATTTCTAAGGTCCAAAGTTTTAATATTTAACGGTTTAATGCAACGACCGTTAATGACAAAGACATACTATGCTAAAAGCAAATTAGGAAAGTAAAAAATAATGACACGAGGGATAACCTGTGACGTTCCACCATTATTACAAGATAACATCATAATATTTAAAATATGCAAGTACACGTGTTTGAACAAGATTTTTGAATTTTGAAGAACATTTTCTCCCCCTCAACACTTGGTATGAAAATTGAGAAATTTTTGATAAACCGAAGTGTTGATGAAGGTAGTGTACATGCATTTGAAAAACGAGAGAAAAAATGGAAATAAAACTTAAAAAATGTAGAATCTTTTTGGTATTTTTGAAGATTTTTTGATTTTGTCTTTTTGTTTTTAATAAATATGTACAAAAATATTTTTGGTATTTGACTCAGTTATTTGGTTTCTAGAAAAGATTTTAGATCCTCTGGAGTCAAACACCNAAAAAACGACGGGGGTGTTTGTTTTTGGTTATAATTTTGAAAAGTTTGATCTTTTGGCAAGATTAGTCCCTTAACTACAAAATAATCATTTCTAAGGTCCAAAGCTTTAATATTTAACGGTTTAATGCAACGACCGTTAATGACAAAGACATACTATGCTAAAAGCAAATTAGGAAAGTAAAAAATAATGATACGAGGGATAACCTGTGACGTTCCACCATTATTACAAGATAACATCATAATATTTAAAATATGCAAGTACACGTGTTTGAACAAGATTTTTGAATTTTGAAGAACATTTTCTCCCCCTCAACACTTGGTATGAAAATTGAGAAATTTTTGATAAACCGAAGTGTTGATGAAGGTAGTGTACATGCATTTGAAAAACGAGAGAAAAAATGGAAATAAAACTTAAAAAATGTAGAATCTTTTTGGTATTTTTGAAGATTTTTTGATTTTGTCTTTTTGTTTTTAATAAATATGTACAAAAATATTTTTGGTATTTGACTCAGTTATTTGGTTTCTAGAAAAGATTTTAGATCCTTTGGAGTCAAACACCGCATACCAATCCGGTGAACTAGCTCAGTAAACCTTCCTAGTGGTAATGGTTTTGTGAACAAGTCTGCCAGTTGGTATTCAGTACCCACAAAATATAACTCTATTGTACCCTTTTCAACATGCTCCTTGATGAAGTGATAACGGAGATCAATGTGCTTAGACTTTGAATGCAGAACCGTGTTGCAGGAAATTGCTATCGCACTTTTCGAGTCACAGTACAACAGGCAGACATGGCAACATATTCAGCTTCTGTTGACGAGAGGGAAGTGCAATCCTGCTTCTTTGATTGCCAAGACACGAGTTTATCTCCAAGAAACTGCAAACCACCAGAAGTACTTTTGCGTGTATCCATACACCCTGCATGATCAGCGTCTGAAAAAGCTATTAGTTCAAAACCGGAATCCTTCGGATACCAGATCCCTAAGTGAATGGTTCCCTTTACGTATCGAAGGATTCTCTTAGCCTCATTGAGGTGACGTTCAGTAGGACTGGACTGATAGCGAGAGCACATAAATACAGCAAATACAATATTCGGTCTGCTAGCGGTGAGATACATCAGTGACCCAATAATACTACGGTATTTTGTGGGGTCAACTGGTTTCCCATTTGGATCCGCATCTAACTTAGTTTTGTTGGCCATAGGTGTATTTTACGTATCACAACTGGTCATGCCATGTTTCTTAATTATCTCAAGAGCGTATTTGGACTGATTAAGGAAAATTCCACGGGGAGACTGATGAACTTGTAGTCCTAAGAAGAACGTAAGTTCACCCATCATTGACATTTCAAAATTTTGTTTCATAAATCTGGCAAAAGCGTTTGAGTACTTTTTGTTTGTTGAACCAAAAATAATGTCATCGACGTATATTTGCACAATTAAAACATCTTCCCCCTGTTTTTGAATAAACAAAGTTGGATCTAATAAACCTTTTGTGAAAGAGTTAGCAAGCAAGAAAGCAGTAAGTTTATCATACCACGCCCTGGGGGCTTGTTTGAGACCATAGAGAGCCTTCTTAAGTCTGTAGACATGATTTGGGTGCTCTGGGTCAACAAATCCCTCTGGCTGACTAAAGTATACCTCCTCACATATTTCACCATTCAGAAATGCCGTTTTCACAACCATTTGATAAACGACCATGTTTTTGTGAGCAGTGTATGCCAGAAATATTCGAACAGCTTCAAGTCTAGCCACTGGTGCGAAAGATTCCTCAAAGTCAATTCCTTCCTCCTGAGTATATCCTTTAGCTACCAAACGTGATTTATTACGAATAACTGTACCTTATGCGTCCAATTTGTTTTTCCAAATCCATTTTAGCCCAATGACATAAACCCCATCCGGTCGTTCAACTAATTCCCAAACTTCAAGACATTTGAATTGGTTTAATTCCTCTTGCATTGATTCAATCCAGTTGTCGTAAGTGATAGCTTGTTTGATGTTTTTAGGTTCTTCATGACAAACAGTTAGAGCATAAATGCAATGTTCGGCATCGGAGTGAAGTTTCTGTCTAGTCATAACTGGAGCCGTTGGATGACCAATAATGTTGACAATTGGATGATCACGAGTCCTATGATGTGTTGAAGGGTGAGGGTTATGAAACTGCTGCATATTAGTTGGCTCCAAGTTACGTGTTGACGACTCAGCAATATCTGAAAGGTTCGGAGTCGGAGCAAACGGATTAACGCATTTGGATCATAATTTGCAGGTTCGGGTACTTGTGATTGATTCAGATCTTCAGTTGGGTTGTCGGTGTTGGAAGCGGTTTGTTCGTCTATTGTTGGTGATTCAGTCGGGGGTGCATCGGGTGTTACTATTGTAGTTGTAGTAACCNCAATATCTGAAAGGTTCGGAGTCGGAGCAAACGGATTAACGCATTTGGATCATAATTTGCAGGTTCGGGTACTTGTGATTGATTCAGATCTTCAGTTGGGTTGTCGGTGTTGGAAGCGGTTTGTTCGTCTATTGTTGGTGATTCAGTCGGGGGTGCATCGGGTGTTACTATTGTAGTTGTAGTAACCGTTGTATCAGGTACTTGAATATTATTAGGTTGAGCAGCGGAACTAGTGGATACATCTGGTGCACGTGTTTCAAATGAATCATCAAACAAAAGAGAGAACAATGTTTCCAATTCTTTACAAGTTAGTGACAAAGGTTCAGCTGAAGAATCTGGAAAGTTAAGACGGTTGGTTGCGGGTCCTAAGCTGTTTTGCTCAGAAGCCATATCTGTGAGCTCATCGAAATTAGCATGAATAGTCTCCTGAATCTCTCTAGTACGACGGTTGTAGATTCGAAAGCCTTTTGAGTTTATTAAATGAAAATACCGACGTCAGCCTTTGCTTTAAGTTTTCCAAGATCATCACGATCATTATTTGGATAGCATAGAGAACCAAATACATGAAAGTGTTGTATGTTAGGCTTTCGTTTGTGAACAATTTCATACGGTGTGACTTTATGACGTTTATTGATCATACAACGATTTTGGGTGTAACATGCGGTTGAGACGGCTTCAGCCCAAAGATAATCTGGTAATTGAGCATTAATAAGCAACGTTCGTGTGGCTTCCACTAACGTTCTGTTGCGTCTTTCGACCACTCCATTCTGTTCGGGAGTTTGTGCAATCGAGGTTTGATGTACAATTCCCACTTTCTCAAAATAATCTCGAAGAGTTTGATTCTTGAATTCAGTTCCATTATCCGTTCTTACGATTCAGACAGTGTTGCGAAGTTGAACCTGAATTTTCGTGAGAAAGGTGATTATCATTGATGGAGCTTGATCTTTGCTTCGAAGAAAGTAGAACCAAGTCCATTTGGAGAAGTCATCGACTATCACAAGAATGTATCGTTTCCCATTGATCGTTTGTACTCACATTGGGCCACATAAATCCATATAAAGAAATTGAAGAACATGATCGGTACTTGGTTCTGGTTTTGAACTTAGATGTGCACGTTTGCTCTTTCCTTGTTCA
>LBNU01002153.1:39209-73176 GCA_014162995.1 Artemisia annua | reverse complement strand
TTTAGAAGTGTTAATCGAGCAAGAAAATCGTTGGGTATTGTCAAACATCTCAATGTTTCATTTATAAAGCTTAACAAGGAAGATCTAACTTGTACTTGTATAAGGAAGATTTTCATCACATTTTTCTGAAATCACTTTTGTGTACCATGTGGATATTTAGTTTTCTTCTAGATTTACTTGAGGACAAGCAAAGTTTAAGTGTGGGGGATTTGATAAAGCTCAAAGTTAACATGTTTTTAGAAGCGTTAATAGTGTTTTTGTATATGTTATTTGGTTATTTTTATATGCTTTTGCCACTAAATCGTATCAAAGTATGTTTGTGTAGCATATGTAGACAAATGCAGGAAAAATGGAGAAAAAGTGAAGAAAATGAAGTATATGCGATTACACGAAGATTCCCAAGTTCAAAGTCCAATCTGTGACGCATTTCATAAGGAGAACCTAAGTTTTTGTCACTTCAAAGTTTAAAGTTCAGAGTTAATCAAGTTTGGATAGTGCATAAAGAACTACACTAGAAAAAGTCAAAGTCCAAAGCAACCAGACCTACCATCCGATCGGTTGGAGTCCATCTGATCGGATAGCCACAATTACCACCTCCATCCGATCGGTGCCAACCCGCAACCAATCGGATGGACATCTCTGATGGAAAATATAATTTCTTGTGCACGAATTTTGGTCTTTTGTCCCATTGTTCTAGGCCCTTCTTAGTGTCTTGTTGTCCAAGCTCCAGCATTTAAGTCTCTATTCATTACTAGGATTATTTGACAAGCCTACAAGGACCCCAAGAGCACAACCATTGAACACACAATTCAAGAGATCATTTACTCTCATTACTACTGTCATTTACTATCATCAACTAGCTCTCAAAGAAGAAAATTCGTGCAGAAAGAACCAGGAACTTTGGAGGACCAAGGAAGCAACATTTGGAGGCCAAAAATTTCAAGAAATCATCACCAATACTTAGGTTGTCAATACCTTGTCATTTGTTATCAATTTCAAAGCATTGTAAGACTTAAAACCATGGATTCTAATGTTAAATATTCTGAGTTTGTTTGCATGTTTGCTATGAGTGGCTAGTATCCTTTTTACACTTGCTTTGATGATGTTTTATGCTTAGTGATAGTTATGATTGTGATAACATGTTTTAATTCAATTTCAAGTCTATCCTAAGAACCAATTGTATCTTAAGTTTCATCGTGACATTTGTTGAGTCAAGTTTAACTAATTGATAATAGTTCCAAGGGTCGAAAGATTTGTTATTATTCAACTAGTTATAATCATTTGTCTATGAATGATTGTTTTCCACCATAATTATTCTTGACTAAACAAAGAAACAAGAAGCATGATTGTAATGAGAATGCTTTTATAACATCAAATCGGATTTTTTGTAAACCTCTAATGGACGAAAGTTTAGGTGTTTATGAGCAATTGTAACCTTTTTTCTATGAATTATCTTTTGTAATGACCATTTCCTAAGAGTATTTGATTTGTAATAAGAGTTTGTTCTTGTGTTTAAGATAGTCACCATACCTTATGAACCTTGGATGGATCTTGAATTGATGGGTTTACACTTAAAGCTTGTTTTTATGAACTAAAATCTTGACGAAGGTTTAACTTGTAGAAACAATAGATTAGACCACCATCTATTCAAAGACTGCAAGGTTATGATTCAAGGAAGAAAAGCTAACAACATTCGATCTATAGACTTGGACTAGTTTGTATATTCTTAATCATCACTTACCCTTTAATAATCCCATGTCTTATTCCTACCCTTTAACTTAGTGTATTTATTAAGTGTGTTGACATGTAGTGACCATCCGAGTTTTTTAAGAATTAGATAACGTGCTAGCGATCTAAGGGTCATCCTTGGTGAACATCCGTTATTTAGTGAATCAAAGATTCGCGGCAGCGATCTATTATGTTGGGCACGAGGTATTTACATTTAAGTTTATTAACCCTTTTTAGCCTAAACCCGCATAAAAGACCTCTTTGATATGTAGACTTGGTGCTTACGCCATTGCGGTGTAGTCTTGTTTCTTGTACAAGCTTATGGTAATAATTAGATCATGACTGAGCAATGAGTGTGATTTATCATATACGCTACCCCATATATGAGTGTTATGAGTGAATTATATCTTATTCGTCCTTCGTGAGGTGTTTTAGAAGTGTTAATCGAGCAAGAAAATCGTTGGGTATTGTCAAACATCTCAATGTTTCATTTATAAAGCTTAACAAGGAAGATCTAACTTGTACTTGTTTAAGGAAGATTTTCATCACATTTCTCTGAAATCACTTTTGTGTACCATGTGGATATTTAGTTTTCTTCTAGATTTACTTGAGGACAAGCAAAGTTTAAGTGTGGGGGATTTGATAACGCTCAAAGTTAAAATGTTTTTAGAAGCGTTATTAGTGTTTTTGTATATGTTATTTGGTTATTTTTATATGCTTTTGCCACTAAATCGTATCAAAGTATGTTTGTGTAGCATATGTAGACAAATGCAGGAAAAATGGAGAAAAAGTGAAGAAAATGAAGTATATGCGATTACACGAAGATTCCCAAGTTCAAAGTCCAATCTGTGACGCATTTCATAAGGAGAACCTAAGTTTTTGTCACTTCAAAGTTCAAAGTTCAGAGTTAATCAAGTTTGGATAGTGCATAAAGAACTACACTAGAAAAAGTCAAAGTCCAAAGCAACCAGACCTACCATCCGATCGGTTGGAGTCCATCCGATCGGATAGCCACAATTACCACCTCCATCCGATCGGTGCCAACCCGCAACCAATCGGATGGACATCTCTGATGGAAAATATAATTTCTTGTACACGAAGTTTGGTCTTTTGTCCCATTGTTCTAGGCCCTTCTTAGTGTCTTGTTGTCCAAGCTCCAGCATTTAAGTCTCTATTCATTACTAGGAGTATTTGACAAGCCTACAAGGACCCCAAGAGCACAACCATTGAATACACAATTCAAGAGATCATTTACTCTCATTACTACTGTCATTTACTATCATCAACTAGCTCTCAAAGAAGAAAATTCGTGCAGAAAGAACCAGGAACTTTGGAGGACCAAGGAAGCAACATTTGGAGGCCAAAAATCTCAAGAAATCATCACCAATACTTAGGTTGTCAATACCTTGTCATTTGTTATCAATTTCAAAGCATTGTAAGACTTAAAACCATGGATTCTGAGTTTGTTTGCATGTTTGCTATGAGTGGCTAGTAGCCTTTTTACACTTGCTTTGATGATGTTTTATGCTTAGTGATAGTTATGATTGTGATAACATGTTTTAATTCAATTTCAAGTCTATCCTAAGAACCAATTGTACCTTAAGTTTCATCGTGACATTTGTTGAGTCAAGTTTAACTAATTGATAATAGTTCCAAGGGTCGAAAGATTTGTTATTATTCAACTAGTTATAATCATTTGTCTATGAATGATTGTTTTACACCATAATTATTCTTGACTAAACAAAGAAACAAGAAGCATGATTGTAATGAGAATGCTTTTATAACATCAAATCGGATTGTTTGTAAACCTCTAATGGACGAAAGTTTAGGTGTTTATGAGCAATTGTAACCTTTTTGTCTATGAATTACCTTTTGTAATGACCATTTCCTAAGAGTATTTGATTTGTAATAAGAGTTTGTTCTTGTGTTTAAGATAGTCACCATACCTTATGAACCTTGGATGGATCTTGAATTGATGGGTTTACACTTAAAGCTTGTTTTTATGAACTAAAATCTTGACGAAGGTTTAACTTGTAGAAACAATATATTAGACCACCATCTAATTATCATAACCAACATGTTATCAGAAGTTATCACAATCGTGTGTATCATTAAGTAGAAAACTAGTCTAAGCAAGTGTAGTTTTTAAATTATTTAATTTGATTATTATCTTATTTGCTTGTGTTAAGAGATTTACTTTTAGACTTATATTTTGATTCACTCACAAATCCTTGCGAACGATCCCGACTTACCATAATATCTTGCTATAACGGACAAGTTCACTTGCTCGTATGTGTTGTTTCTAGATTCGGTAATTCATCCTTATAAATTTAAAACTTTCACTAACAAAACGCACATCAAGTTTTTGGCGCCGCTGCCGGGGATTTTGATCGTGTTTCTTTAAGTTTTTAAAAGTCCGTTTCTTTTCGTGTTCGTTTTCTAAAAAAAAAATCTTCACAGAAGCTTCCATCCGATCGGATAGACATCCAACCGATCGGATTTCCATTTTTTATTTTACCATAGCATCCATCCGATCGGTTTGTCATCAAACCGATTCGGATAGACTTTCTGTGTTCAAAATTTTTATTTTTCTTTATACTTTTGTTTAGGTAATTGCCTCGATTCTCTTGGTAATCGTATGAACACTCGTTCCACTACTAAAAAGCTCAGTACACCTTTATCCAATCCCGAAAGTTTGTTCTGTAAGAAAAGATCCTCATCTATTCTTAATTCGTTTGATAATCTTTCCGAAGAACATCCCATTTCCGATCTTTTTAAACCAATACCCATGGCTGACGATCAACCCATGTGGGCCGCCAATCGAACCGTAGCACCCACTCCTGGAGCTGCTATTGTTGTTGCCGACCTTAGTGAAAACTTTACCGTTAAAGGTCACCATCTTTCTATGATCAAAGACCGTCAATTTGATGGCCGTTCGCGCGCCGATCCGCATAAACACATTGCTGAATTCATTGAAATTTGTGGCATGTTTCGTTATGGAGATACCAATGTCGATGCTATTAATCTCAAACTTTTTCCATCATCACTCGCTGGAGATGCCAAAGTATGGTATAACGAATTAACCCCATGAATTATCAACACTTGGGAGGCGATGAGGCAAGCTTTTGTAAGCCGATTCTTTCCACCTGCCATGTATGATAGACTAATGGTAGAAATCCGTGCTTTCACACAAAATCCTAATGAATCTCTTGTCGAAGCTTGGCTTCGCATGAAAGATTTGCTTCGAAGTTGTCATGGACATAATTTAGGATGAGGAACAATAATCCAAATCTTTTATCATGGTCTTGATGAAGCATCCCAAGCAATCCTTGATGCCGGAGGAATTTTTCTTTACAAAACTCCTAACGAGGCATATCAACTTCTCGAAGATCGAGTACTCCTTAAACTCGATTGGTCAAAAGATTCCAAAACCAAACCGATACAAAAAACCATTGCTTTTACCGAAAGTTCAGATAATTCAAAACACATGGAGAAAATAGAAGCCTTGACTTCTAAAATCGACTCGCAGTACAAAGATATAAAAGGAGAAATGAAAGAAATGCGAGATGGCTGTAATAATTGTGGAGGAAATCACACATCGTCCGAGTGTGATGACCAACCTATGAATAGACTCATCGAAGGGGAAGCCAACTATATCAAAGGAGGATATCGTGGAGGAGGTTTTCGTGGTAATTATTACGGAAGAAATTCTGGAAATTGGCAAGATCGCCAACAAAGGGATAACAACCGTGATTCTCAACCCCGAACAGACAACCCAAACCCACCAAATTCCGATAAAAAGGAAGAGTCTGAATTCGAAAAAATGATGCGAGATTTCGTAACTGCTCAAAGATCCACAAATGAGTTTGTAAAAGCTCAATTTTTCAATCTCAAAACTAAAGTTGAGCAAGGTCAGAAAAATCATCAAGCTTCTATCCAAGATCTTGAGAACAAATTTGGTAGACTTTCTGATCAATTTTCTTCTCGAATCCCTGGTACATTACCGAGTAACACCCAATCCAACCCAAAACCGTCTGGATCAAACGACAAGAATTATCGTCCACCGCAAACCAGAAATGAGCATATCAATGCTGTATTCACTAGAAGTGGTCTCTCATATGATCCACCACCCGTTCCTACCGATAATCCTATCATTCATGATGATAGTGAGGAAGAAGCTGAAGAAGAAGCAGCTAAAGAAAAACCAACCCAAACACCAACCAAAGAAAATACCGTTCAACCAATAAAACCTTACACTCCAAAAATACCATATCCAGAAGCCCTAAGAAAAGAGAAAAGAGAGGAGCGATATAAGAAGTTTATCGAGATGATCAAAGAAGTTAGACTTAACGTACCACTCGTTGATATTCTAGCTGGAATGCCCAATAATGGGAAATTTTTTAAAGAACTTCTTAATAATCGAACAAGTTGGAACAAATTTCCGCCACCGTTCTCAATGAAGAATGCTCTGCTATCATTCAAAACAAAATTCCACCAAAACTCGGAGATCCCGGAAGTTTTCTTATACCATGTATGTTAGGAAACAACATCACATGTGATGCTTTAGCCGATCTAGGTGCAAGTATCAATTTGATGCCCTATTCGTTGTATTCTAAACTCTCCATCAATACATTGAAACCCACCAAGATGAGTATAAGCTTAGCCAACCATACATACCAATATCCTGTTGGGGTTGCCGAAAATATGCTCGTTCAAGTTGGTAAATTTGTTTTTCCTGTGGATTTTGTCATCTTAGAAATGGAGGAAGATAGTCGAGTACCCTTGATCTTAGGAAGACCTTTCTTAAACACCGTTGATGCCATGATCAAAGTCAAAGGAAAAGAACTCAATCTTGGAGTAGGAGAAGATAGAATCACCTTCTTAATCGACAAAGCAATGAAATATCCAAATTCAAGTGATGATACATGCTATAACATTGATGTAATTGATGAAGTCACTGAAGAAGAATTGGATGCATTACTTGACGATTCGAAACCATTCATGACTACTTCCGAAAAGATCAGTGAAACAGATTCTGATAAAGAATTTGAGGAATTCATGGAAGTAAAATTCGAAGAAGAAGAAGAAGAGAAAGAAGAGAAATTTGAAGATATCACTGAAAAGGATCAAATGAAAATAAAATCATCTCTAAAAGAACCACCCACGGATCTTGAACTCAAACCTCTTCCCAATAATCTCGAATACGTCTACTTAGAAGAAAATTCACTTCTTCCGGTAGTCATATCATCGTTGCTTGAAACAAATCAAAAAGAAAGACTCGTTTCCGTTCTTAAGAAGCATAAACGCGCTTTTGCGTGGAAAACTTATGATATTCCATGAATTAGCCCAGATTTTTGCAAACACAAAATCAATTGTGAAGAAGGTACTAAACCCATTGTAGAAAGACAACGTCGACTCAATCCCAATATGAAAGAAGTTGTCAAGAAAGAAATCATTAAACTTCTTGACGCAAGAATAATTTATCCTATCGAAGATAGCCCATGGGTGAGTCCAGTTCATTGTGTTCTGAAGAAAGGAGGAATGACCGTAGTGACCAACGAAAGGAATGAATTAGTTCCTACTAGAACTATCTCTGGATGGCGAGTATGTATTGATTACAGAAAATTGAACAAAGCCAGCAGGAAAGATCATTTTCCTTTACCATTCATGGATCAGATGCTCGAGAGATTAGCAGGGAACAAATACTTTTGCTTCCTTGATGATTTTTCGAGATATTTCCAAATTCCTATCGATCTAGCCGATCAAGAGAAAACCACATTTATATGTCCTTTTGGAACCTACGCTTATCGGCGTATGCCCTTTGGTCTTTGTAATGCACCTGCAACTTTTCAAAGGTGTATGATTGCAATATTCCAAGACATGCTTGAAACATCTATGGAAGTATTCATGTATGACTTTTCCGTTCTTGGTGATTGCTTTGAAACTTGTCTTTCCAATCTCGATAAAATGCTTGAGAGAAGTGAAGCTGCACATCTAGTTCTTAATTAGGAAAAATGCCATTTCATGGTAACTGAAGGAATTGTGCTAGGACACAAAATATCAAGTTCAGTGATGTGCGTGGGATTGCGACTACGCAAACAGGTTTTACCTCTCGAGGGATCTCGAGAAGCTTGCAATCCCACCAGGCAGTGTACCTGATCGGTGTAGTATAGTGTAGTGGTAAGTACGGGGATTGATCGTTCTCTCACAGGGAATAGTGTTCGTTAGGATACAAAAGCTACTCTAATAGGTCTAAAGGTGAAAGAAGATTATTTTTGTATTTTTATATTTTTTAGAAAGCAAGTAAAAATCTCGGGTATTGGAAGAGTGGGCGGAATTAGTTGCTAGTCAACTAACCCAAAAACTACAATTGCAATAAAAATAAAATAACTAAAACTATTGTGGTTGTGAAAACTTATATGGAGACAAATGTGTTTACTTAGATTTCCTTACTCCCTAACTATCTTTTACCGGTTAATTGGTATGTTTATTAATTGCGTGGATGAAGGGTGTATTCCTAATAACTCATGGAGTGGCATACATATCTCTCCAATTCTATGAGCTCTTATCTCCTCCTACAACTATGCACAACATAATCATAGGGATTGTAAACAGTGGCTCATGCGTTAAATACTACCTTAATAGCCTAGTATGCCTCGACTACATGTTTCTTAAGATGTTCAAGCGTATTACCATATAGGAGCATCGCCAGTTTTCTTAAGCCTAACATCGATGGAACAATCATCCAAAACAAATAACAACACACCAATCAACCAATATTAATAGTTAGGTTTCATTAGATCTAAGAAAACACAAGAAGAATTTAGCCTAGCATGTTAATTGAAAGACAAGCATAAGATATGATTAACCAACACATAGACATATTGATTAATTTAAGTGAGGACTTATCTTTAATTGAACATGAGGGTTCCAAGGGTGGAAAAACCCTTAAAATTACAGCAAAATCGTCTTTAGGGTTTTGCCCTAAGTTGTACCAAAAGTTCCACACTAATGAAGGAAAAATAGAAAAGTATATATAGAAAATACATTCTGACGGCGTCAGGTTATAGGGTCTGACGCCGTCAGCTCGCCACCACTAGGGTTCTCGGATGGCCTAGATCTACTTCTGACGCCGTCACCCTTTAAATCCTTCTGGGCCGTCACTCTTTAGCATTACACCTGACGGCCTACTCCATTTAACACCTGACGCCGTCAGGTGTAAATGCCTTGTTTTCTCCATAGGGCGTCTAGAGCTTACTTCCTGGAATTCCTGCAAAAACTCATTATGACTCGATACAAGCATTTGACTCAAACAAATACTAATATGCATGTTAATTACATTGTTATGATTCATGTTCATTCGTTCTTATAAACCGATTTAGATTTCCCTTACACTTAGCTTTTGCAAAATACCTTTATATGTAGTTAAGACGAAGTTAAAAACAAAATAAAGCATTTTCACAAGTTAGTTTGAAGCATGAATCAATAACAAGAAATATAACATACATACGGAAACATATAAAATCAAATAAACAAACAAAACACACAAAGCATGGGTTGCCTCCCAAGAAGCGCTTTTCTTTATTAACGAGTCTTGTAGCTAGACTCAAAGTCACCCTATCCGACATAGGTGAGTTCCGCATCGAGGACATCCTTAGGGTTGATTTTGGTTGGAAGTGTCCTATCGGTGCGTTTCGTGAAATATGACCTCTCAAACTTCTCTCCATCCGGACTATATAGAGTTATCTTTATGTGCCACGATCCATCTCCCTCCTTAGGTGGCTTTTCCCAATTCCATTTATGTTTATCACCTTCGCTTTTCCATTTATTCATGGCTAGGTTGATTGGCAAAACTCCTAGGAAGTCGGTCATCTTTCTAAAAACTAGGGGATCTTTAAAGGGATCTAGTTAGGTGTCCCTAGCCAAAAGTTGTTCTACCGTTTGTGTTCGGTTTACAAATTCTTCTTCTAGGTCGAATGGGCGTTGTGGTCCTATAAAGTCTCCTTCTAACCATGGTCCGTATCTAGAGGTCTTTCTATCGGTTGATTCCTCAATGGTGTCGTAGGCATGTTTCTTAACATCATAAACCGACCAAGTTTCTCCTTCTCCTACCGCTATTTTGGATTCTTTACAATCAATCATAGCACTAGCGGTCGCTAAGAATCCTCTTCCTATCAACAAGGGGCATGTAGGGTCGCTAACCATATCGAGGACGTGGAAATCGGCTAGAATTGTCAACTTCCCTATGTGAAATACCACGTCTTTACTACTCCTACCGGGTATGCTACACTTCCATCCGCTAAACCTATTATTACCTCGGTTTCTTCTAGCTTTCCTAGTTTGAGGGTGGTGTAGAGAGGTAATGGAAGTAAGTTGAGGCTAGATCCAAGATCGGCTAATGTGTCATAGGCTTCCGAATTACCTATCTTGCACGGTAGGACAAATAGGCCCGGATCTTCTAACTTCTTAGGTAGTTTGTTTCGAACGAAGGCGGTCCCTTTTTCACCTAATTTGAGCTTCTTCTCATATTTTTCTAAGAGGGCGTTATAGTAGGGGGCTCGTTCTAACACATCAATAACCGGACGTTCAAGGTGGAGTTCCTTGAATTCTTCGTCGAGGTCTTGTGTGGGGGGTGTTTCAACTATGTTATCGACCGATTTGGCGTTGGATGCCTTACTCTCGTGGTCTTTTTGAGGGATTTGGGTTTGTTTGAAACACGTGCTCATGGCGTTGACCGAATAGTATTGTGGGCAAGAACTAGGGGACGAAACCGAAGAAATGGAGTTAACGTTTAGTTTCGGGTTCTTGACCGTGTCGCTCGGGAGGGCTCCCATTTCTCGGTCATTGAGAATCTTCAACAAAGAATCGATTTTATCGGTCATCTCGCTTTGCTTTTGTTTGAACTCGGATTCAAACTTGGATATACGAGCTTCTTGAGATGCCATAAATTTCGACATCAATCCTTCAAAGTTGTTGGTACTACCATAGTTGTTGGAAGGATTGTTGTTGAAGGTACGGTTTGAGGAATTACCGTTGGGTTGAAACCGGTTAGGTGGGTTGGAAGAATTGTTTTGGGGTGCGTTTTGGTTTGACTTCCACCTAAGGTTGGGGTGATTTTTCCATGAGGGGTTGTATGAATCTCCATAAGGGTTTGGCTCGGGTTTGAAAGTGTACCACTTATCTCCCGCTCCGTCGGTACGCGTGGATGCGTAGTCCGCAAAAGCTTGTTCGGGGAGTTCCATGCAATCACGAGTGTCGTGGGGACCACTACATAATTCGCACGAAGAAGTGATTTTGTTCACTTGGCTTGAAGGTTTAGGAGCTTCGTAGGATTTCATGAGAAACTTGACTTGGTCTTCAAGTTCAATGATCCTACGGTCGGAAGTGCTTGAATTATTTGAAGGCAAAGATATTGCCTTGACCGTTTGATTCAAATCACGGGGATCGTTCCAACTTTCGTTGTCATAAAGAGCAAGATCTTCTAGGCAATTCCATGATTGTTCCGCACTTAGATCACGTAGCTTGCCACCGGCCGCTTGGTCAATGGTTTGCCTCGTGGGGAGATTGATATGGTCATAGAAAATTTGGACTTGGAGCCAAAGGTCTATGCCATGATGAGGGGCTTTTTGGAGTATGTCCTTGAATCGAGTCCATGCCTCGTAGAGGGTTTCGCCTTGGCGTTGTTGGAACGCCAAGATATCATTCCTTAACTTGGTAGTTCTCCCCGGTGGGAAAAATTGAGCAAGGAAATGAGTTGTGAGATCATCCCAAGAGGTGATGGATCCTGCAGGAAGTCGCTCAAGCCATTGACTAGCTTGGTCCCGCAGAGAGAATTAGAAGAGACGCAATCGGGTCGTCTCTCGAGTGGCAACATCAAGGTCTATGGAATCTACGATTTTGAGAAAATCCTTGATATGCTGATTTGGATCTTCGGAACGAAGTCCATGGAATGTGCATCCGCTTTGCACCAACTCGATGGTGCCGGATCGCAAGGGAGTGACATTGGCTCCTTGAGTGAGCTCAATGGTGTTGCGATAGCCAAGTTGGCTAGGTCGGGAATACTTTCCTAAGGTACGGGCTCTAGGAGGTTGGTTTGGTTGTGGTGGGTGGTTTGGTTGAAGTGGGTTGTTGGGGTCAAGGATGTTAGCACCTTCCATGATGGCGGATAGTAATGGTTACGAACAAAAACACAAAGAAATAAGATAGACTAAAGAAATCCAAGAAAAATAAAATACAAATCTCACTAGAAAGGAATCTAGTGAGTAGACCTAATAAAATAAAAAATTCTACCTAAACAATAACTATTCCCCGGCAGCGACGCCAAAAACTTCATGTGCGTGGGATTGCGACCACGCAAACAGGTTTTACCTCTCGAGGGATCTCGAGAAGCTTGCAATCCCACCAGGCAGTGTGCCTGATCGGTGTAGTATAGTGTAGTGGTAAGTACGGGGATTGATCGTTCTCTCACAGGGAATAGTGTTCGTTAGGATAGAAAAGCTACTCTAATAGGTCTAAAGGTGAAAGAAGATTATTTTTGTATTTTTATATTTTTTAGAAAGCAAGTAAAAATCTCAGGTATTGGAAGAGTGGGCGGAATTAGTTGCTAGTCAACTAACCCAAAAACTACAATTGCAATAAAAATAAAATAACTAAGACTATTGTGGTTTTGAAAACTTATATGGAGACAAATGTGTTTACTTAGATTTCCTTACTCCCTAACTATCTTTTACCGGTTGATTGGCATGTGTATTAATTGCGTGGATGAAGGGTGTATTCCTAATAACTCATGGAGTGGCATACATATCTCTCCAATTCTATGAGCTCTTATCTCCTCCTACAACTATGCACACCATAATCATAGGGATTGTAAACAGTGGCTCATGCGTTAAATACTACCTTAATAGCCTAGTATACCTCGACTACATGTTTCTTAAGACGTTCAAGCGTATTACCATATAGGAGCATCACCAGTTTTCTTAAGCCTAACATCGATGGAACAATCATCCAAAAAAAATAACAACACACCAATCAACCAATAATTAATAGTTAGGTTTCGTTAGATCTAAGCAAACACAAGAATTTAGCCTAGCTTGTTAGTTGAAAGACAAGCATAAGATATGATTAACCAACACATAGACATATTGATTAATTTAAGTGAGGACTTATCTTTAATTGAACATGAGGGTCCCAAGGGTGGAAAAACCCTTAAAATTACAGCAAAATCGTCTTTAGGGTTTTGCCCTAAGTTGTACCAAAAGTTCCACACTAATGAAGGAAAAATAGAAAAGTATATATAGAAAATACATTCTGACGGCGTCAGGTTATAGGGTCTGACGCCGTCAGCTCACCGCCACTAGGGTTCTCGGATGGCCTAGATCTACTTCTGACGCCGTCACCCTTTAAATCCTTCTGGGCCGTCACTCTTTAGCATTACACCTGACGGCCTACTCCATTTAACACCTGACGCCGTCAGGTATAAATGCCTTGTTTTCTCCATAGGGCGTCTAGTGTAACCTGACTTTACTCCTTTGTCAATGTTTGCTGACGGCGTCACCTTGTGACTCTGACGCCGTCAGGTAGAAATTCCAGCTTCTTTTGAGACTTTGTCGTTTTCTTCACATTTATGCTCCAAAAACGTCCAAATATGCATGTTTTCCAGAATTCTTCTCAAAAGTACCTAAAATGACAAAAGGAACGATTTAGGGCATTATCTGATCACATTTACTCGAATTAGGGCTTAAATGACCCCTTAAAACCGGTACACTTTTCGTCTGATCATCATTCAGGGATGGAATTTGACAAAGCAAAAATAGATGTTATCACCAAATTACCACCACCAACTAACGTCAAAGCCGTTAGAAGTTTTTTAGGACATGCCGGTTTTTACCGCCATTTTATAAAAGATTTTTCAAAAATAGGGCGTCCTATGACTAAACTTTTAGAAAAAGATTATGTTTTTTATTTCAATGCAGATTGCATTAAAGCTTTCGAAACATTAAAAAGTCAATTGACTAGTGCCCCAATTATGGTTGCGCCTAATTGGTCACTACCATTTGAACTCATGTGTGATGCAAGCGATTTTGCTGTTGGAGCTGTTTTAGGACAACGAGAAGGAAAACATTTTCGTCCTATATACTTCGCTAGTAAAACACTCAACAACGCTCAACAAAACTACACGGTTACAAAAAAGGAATTATTAGCCGTAGTTTTTGCATTCGACAAATTCATATCTTATCTCGTGCTTTCAAAAACTGTAGTTTTTACAGACCATTCCGCACTCAAATATCTGTTTACCAAACAAGATGCAAAACCGCGTCTTATCAGATGGATTTTACTACTCCAAGAGTTCGATATCGAAATAAAAGATAAGAAAGGAGCAGAAAATCTTGCAGCTGATCATTTGTCACGTCTAGAGAATCCGAATTTGGAAGAATTAAAAGAAAGTGAAATTAACGATTACTTTCCAGATGAAACTCTCATGACGATAGATAAAGATGATGAGGAAATACCATGGTTTGCAGATTACGCAAATTATCTCGCAGGAGATATTCTTAAAAAAGGGATGAGTCACTACCAACGTAGTAAGTTCTTCTCGGAACTAAAACACTATTATTGGGAGAAACCTTACCTTTTCAAAATGTGTAAGGATGGAATGATCCGAAGATGTGTTTCGGGAGCCGAAACAAGAAAAATTCTTGATGAATGTCATCATGGCCCGACTGGGGGACATTATGGTCCTTCCACGACAGCTAAAAAAGTTTTTGATGCTGGATTCTATTGGCCCACAATTTTCAAAGAAGCATATACTCTCGTTCAAAACTGCGATGCGTGCCAAAAATCCAGTAACCTTTCTCGTAGAGACGAAATACCTCAAAAGAGCATTCAAGTCTGCGAAATATGCGACATTTGGGGAATTGATTTTATGAGACCCTTCCCTAAATCACACAAATACGAATATATCCTCATTGCAATCGATTATGTTTCCAAATGGGTTGAAGCTGAAGCTCTTCCTACTAACGATGCACGAGTTGTTGTTAACTTTCTCAAAAAGCTTTTCGCTCGCTATGGAATTCCTAAAGCTTTAATAAGTGATAGAGGATCCCATTTCTGTATCAAACAAATGGAGAAAGTAATGAAATGATATGGAGTTCATCATCGTTTTGCTACAGCTTATCATCCACAAACAAGTGGTCAAGTCGAAAATACCAATAGAGCTTTGAAAAGAATACTTGAGAAAACGGTTAAAGAAAATCCTGCCGTTTGGTCGAGGAAATTAGACGACGCTCTATGGGCATTTCGTACGACTTATAAGACACCAATTGGTAAAACACCATATAGACTTTTGTATGGAAAAACATGTCATTTGCCGTTCGAACTCGAACACCGTGCTTACTGGGCACTAAGAAGCTGTAATCCTGATCTAAAAATAGCTGGAGAAAAGAGATTTTTGCAGTTGCATGAACTCGATGAGTTAAGACTTCAAGCTTATGAAAACTCCAGGCTATACAAAGCAAGAACCAAAGCTTACCACGATAGAAAGCTTAGAATTCGAAAACAATTCAAAGCTGGAGATTAAGTTCTGCTCTTCAATATGAAATACAAGTTTAAAGCTTCGAAACTCAAGCCAAAATGGTTCGGACCATA
This sequence comes from Artemisia annua, assembly GCA_014162995.1. Classification (NCBI taxonomy): domain Eukaryota; kingdom Viridiplantae; phylum Streptophyta; class Magnoliopsida; order Asterales; family Asteraceae; genus Artemisia; species Artemisia annua. The sequence continues at coordinate 57,804 of LBNU01002153.1, read as the reverse complement.
TGTAGTGAAACATGGATTTCCATCGGGTTATGTCGAACTTTATGACAAATATGGTGGAAGTTTCATTGTGAATGGTCACCGAATTAAACTCTATTATGACAAAGAGCAGTTAAACTTGATTTCTAATGAAGAAATTCCATACGAATCCGAATATGAAGCTATCACATTCATGGCTCCGCACAAGGGATTAGTTCCTTGGGCACACAACGATGGTTTTATCTATGATGCTCTTCCTAGAGCATGGGAAAAAGTTACATTGGAAAACATAGATGAGACAGGGGAGGCAATTGTGTTAGGAAATGTGATGTACATTCCGAAAAGGAATCATAACACTACACCAACATAATCTATTCGAAGTTTGAGTCCGGCTGAGGACTTGTTAATAAAACAAGCGCTTCTCAGGAGGCAACCCGTGTGTTTATTTTTGATATTCCTGTTTTAATTTTCAGTGTCTACACCCCAAAGTTTTACCACTTGGTCAAACTTAAGTGTGGGGGTGTGTCACTACTGTTGGGAATTCTGCTAAGTGATAATTCTGCTGATGGTTACTGCTGAAGGAATCTGCTGAAGACACAGATTCTGCTGAAGAAGTGATACTGCTGAAGACATAGTTTCAGCATATTTAGTTTTTGCGGATATAGTTAAACCGCGTATTATGTAATGTAGTTAGGATATGCATGAGTAATATTAGGAAAAGATAATGCATATCATTTAAAGTTTATAGAATATACGTTTCTTGTGAAACGGTTTAGGTTAGGGGTTCCTTGTCTATAAAAGGAACACAAGTTTATGTTCTAAAAAACACGAGTTTACAAGTTTTTAATATATAAGAAATCCATAGAGGATTAAACGTTCTTTGTATTCATTGTTTATGTTTGTATTTGTTTTCCGCATTAGAATACAAGCTTTGCAGATTCTCTATTAGAGTGTTTGTGATTACATAGACACTGCTAATGATCAATAAGATCTATCAAGGGTATTAGATTCAACAAGTGGTATCAGAGCCTCGGGAGAGTCTCTTTGATACTGAGAACATCAATTTTTTTAAACACTCCTCAACAACACAACTTTACATCACGCCTGGATCTGACGCTGAGTCAGATACAACACACAATCAAAACACAGCATCCCTTCATCACCTCACTCTCTCTAACAGCAATGCAAAATTCCTTTACCTTAAGAAAGAAGAGTATGAACTCTGGGCAATGCAGATGCAGAACTGGATTACCAACATTGATCATAATCTTTGGAAGGTGGTCCTTAAAGGTAACAGTCGAAAGAGGACTGGCACTGATGCAGATGGTAGAATATACTATCTTGATCCTACATCTGCTGAAGAGGTACTTGCTCTTCAGAGGGAAAATAAAGTGAGAACTATTCTTCTTCAAGCTATACCTCCAGATCACTTGGGTGAATTTCACTTCATGACTGATGCAAAGGATATCTGGATGGTAATTAAAGCTAGATTTGGTAGGAATGATGAGTCAAGAAGGATGAGGAAGTCAATGCTGAAGCAGCAGTTTCAAGAGTTTTAGATCACTGAGGAAGAAGGTATTCACAAGGGTTATGACAAATTTCATAAGATTCTGAGTCAATTGAATCAGCTGAAGGCAAGGCCAGACAATGAAGATTGCAATGCTAAATTCTTAAGATCCTTGCCTCCATCATGGCTTCAAGTAAGCATTGCACTAAAAGCTAAGGGTGGATTGGACATGATGAGTTTTGATGATTTATACAACAAGCTCAAAACTCTTGAACCAGATGTCAAAAGTCCTATTCGTTCAACTACTCCCACTTACTCAGCTTTTGTTGGTTCCACCTCCAATATAATGCCCCCTAGTTCAAGTCCAATTTCATCTGCATCATCTTCATACACACCAACCAAATCACATTCTTCTGGTAGTGTTCATGGATTTCCATAGGGTTATGTCGAACTTTATGACAAATATGGTGGAAGTTTCATTGTGAATGGTCACCGAATTAAACTCTATTATGACAAAGAGCAGTTAAACTTGATTTCTAATGAAGAAAATCCATCCGAATCCGAATATGAAGCTATCACATTCATGGCTCCACACAAGGGTATGGTTCCTTGGGCACACAACAATGGTTTTATCTATGATGCTCTTCCTAGATTATGGGAAAAAGTTACATTGGAAAACATAGATGAAACAGGGGAGGGAATTGTGATAGGAAATGTGGTGTACATCCCGAAAAGGAAGCATAACACTACACCAACATAATCTATTCGAAGTTTCAGTCCGGCTGAGGACTCGTTAATAAAACAAGCCCTTCTCGGTAGGCAACCCGTGTGTTTATTTTTAATAATCCTGTTTTAATTTTTAGTGTCTACATCCGAAAGTTTTACCACTTTGTCAAACTTAAGTGTGGGGGTGTGTCACTACTTTAAATAAAATTGCCATACTTTTTGTTTGTTTTTTTTTGTTTTTTAATAATGCAGGTGTTGATTGCGACAAATAGACGATTGGATCAAAGAATAAAAGATGATATCAGGGGGGGTGAGTAGGTAAATAAGAAATTAATTGTAATATCCAGTTAATTTTTAAATTTTGTTTGTCCTTGCGAACGATCCCGACTTACCATAATATCTTGCTATAATGGACGAGTTCACTTGCTTGTATGTGTTGTTTCTAGATTCGGTAATTCATCCTTATAAATTTAAAACTTGCACTCACAAAACGCACATCAAGTTTCTGTTCATCCAACAAAACTCCATTCTCTTATGCTAGCATCAGCAACATCTTATCCTTGAAGTAATCTGAGTTTTGAGGACATTTTGGTTGAGTGCAGTTCCTTGCAATATGGCCTAACCCACCACAGTTGTAGCACTTGGGCTGTCTTCCTTGCCCTTGATTACCATTCCCCATCCTATTCTGAGCATTTCCCCGGACATTTTGCCTTCCTTGAACCACAACACGCCCATCTTCCACAACAGCAAGATTATGTGGGTTAGATGAGGTCCTGAGTTGGTTGTTGGTTTGAGGTAGTGTACTCCTGAAGTGTTGAACTAATAGTGAGACTTGGTTGGAGAGATTATCAATCCTTTTGTCGATGTGAGAGTTCACAGAGTCTTGTTGATTAGTCTTGACATTTGATGATTGCATGGATGATTGACCAAGGGAAGACTGATTCTGTGTAGCTTGAGCAGTAGGATGACTGATAGAATCAGTCGAGGATTGGTTGAGTCCCTGAACACTGGAGATGAGAGCAAGAGGGTCATTTGAGGGATGGAATTTTCTCTCAGCTGACGATCATACATGGCATGTTTCTCATGTTGTTGCAGGTAAGCATAGAGTTTTTCATATTTTGTGTTTCTGAGTCCTTTGTTTAACTTCACAGCTGTGACAAACCGATCCCATTCTGGTGACATATTGTTAACAAACTTTGAGTTGAGTTGGATTTTGGGCATTGTCATTCTGATCATTCTCATCTCATTCACAAGCTTGTGGAATCTGACATAGTAGTCATTGATGCTTTCACCGGGATTCATTTTGAGGTGCTCGAATTCATCATACAACTGAGATTCACGATCTTCTTTGGTAAGTTCTGAACCAGCTAGCCGCATTTTGACATTGTCCCAAACGGCTTTGGCCTCAGTGTTGAAGTTAATCAGTTTGTAGATGTCCTTGGGTAACCCTTGTATTACAATATTGGAAGCTAGAATATCAGCATCATATCGTTTCTTTTCAGCTTCATTAAGATCATTGTAAGTACGAGGTCTGTCAATTCCAAAGGTGACCGTTCCATCTTCACTAGTTGAGATAACATCCCTGGTAGTACCCATTTGAAATGGCCATTCATCAATTGATCTCAGACCCATTTTCCTTGCCCTGACAATACAGATGAATTCTTTGAGACCATGATTCATAGTCAGTTCTGTCGAGCATAGGAGGTCGAGTATCAGACCTAGCAGCTTGGATATCATCAATTGAAGCCGTAGTTGACATGGTGTAGTCTTAAACGGGATTTTACAACTCGTGACTTAAACCGAAAAATAGATTCTTTCTCGGGATTTTACTAAAGTCAACAGAGAAAACTGAAAGATGAAGTATGCAAAATGAACTTAGAATGAGAACTTAAATAAGTCACACTTAGTGCTAGGAATCAAGATGATACAAATCAAGTAACAATTTATTCGATTGTGATAAGTCAAGCCGTAAGAAATAACTTACAACGTCAAATCACACTCAAATTGATCGAAACGACTTAAGTTACAACGTTTCCCGAAGCACAAGTAGTCAACAAATCAAAGAAATCTCAAACTTAGCAAATCGCTAAAACCACCAAAAGTCCAAAAGTTAATCGCTGAAAGTACAATTAATCGCTATCAAAAGATAATCGCTGGCCCAAACTTAATCGCTGACCCAAAGTTAATCGCTGACCCAAAGTAATCGTTGATCCAAAGTAATCGCTAAATACAGCCAATCGCTAAAAATCTAATCGCTGGATTTAGTTAATCACTAATAGGACTTAATCATTGTTGAAGATAATCACTATGTGAGGTAATCGATAAAACCAGTTAATCGCTAAGAAGCTATTCGCTAGAATTAGTTAATCGCCGAACACTACAAGACACCCCGTAATAATCGCTAACCACAACAGTCCAAACAAGTCGATGTCTAGCGATTTGTCCTGTAGTCCCAAAATAGCAATAACAACTTAATCGCTACCACTTAATCGCTGTCCAGACGTACTTAATCGCTACCAAGAATACACCACAGAATACTTAATCGCTAAGAAGAAAACCACACTAAATCCTTCTCACCACCAAACCAATAAAGGATATGACTATTCCAACTCAAGAACTATGTAACTATAACACTCCTAAGCACGAAAGTACAACCATAACACATCATATTACACTACGAAGATCAAACCAAGGTGTTATACATGAAAGACTATTCTTACCAAGAATAACCACAAAAACCAACCAAAATCCGTGAATCCAAGGCCCTAAGATGAAACATGTCTCTGATACCAATTGTAGGATACACTAATACATAACTCGTGTGGTTCTTGAGGTTTATGGATCGAATAGTATATGGATGACTGATAGAATCAGTCGAGGATTGGTTGAGTCCCTGAACACTGGAGATGAGAGCAAGAGGATCATTTGAGGGATGGAATTTTCTCTCAGCTGACGATCATACATGGCATGTTTCTCATGTTGTTGCAGGTAAGCATAGAGTTGTTCATATTTTGTGTTTCTGAGTCCTTTGTTTAACTTCACAGCTGTGACAAACTGATCCCATTCTGGTGACATATTGTTAACAAACTTTGAGTTGAGTTGGATGTTGGGCGTTGTCATTCTGATCATTCTTATCTCATTCACAAGCTTGTGGAATCTGACATAGTAGTCATTGATGCTTTCACCGGGATTCATTTTGAGGTGCTCGAATTCATCATACAATTGAGATTCACGATCTTCTTTGGTAAGTTCTGAACCAGCTAGCCGCATTTTGACATTGTCCCAAACGGCTTTGGCCTCAGTGTTGAAGTTAATCAGTTTGTAGATGTCCTTGGGTAACCCTTGTATTACAATGTTGGAAGCTAGAATATCAGCATCATAGCGTTTCTTTTCAGCTTCATTAAGATCATTGTAAGTACGAGGTCTGTCAATTCCAAAGGTGACCGTTCCATCTTCACTAGTTGAGATAACATCCCTGGTAGTACCCATTTGAAATGGCCATTCATCAATTGATCTCAGACCCATTTTCCTTGCCCTGACAATACAGACGAATTCTTTGAGACCATGATTCATAGTCAGTTCTGTCGAGCATAGGAGGTCGAGTATCAGACCCAGCAGCTTGGATATCATCAATTGAAGCCGTAGTTGACATGGTGTAGTCTTAAACGGGATTTTACAACTCGTGACTTAAACCGAAAAATAGATTCTTTCTCGGGATTTTACTAAAGTCAACAGAGAAAACTGAAAGATGAAGTATGCAAAATGAACTTAGAATGAGAACTTAAATAAGTCACACTTAGTGCTAGGAATCAAGTTAATACAAATCAAGTAAAAATTTATTCGATTGTGATAAGTCAAGCCGTAAGAAATAACTTACAACGTCAAATCACACTCAAATTGATCGAAACGACTTAAGTTACAACGTTTCCCGAAGCACAAGTAGTCAACAAATCAAAGAAATCTCAAACTTAGCAAATCGCTAAAACCAATAAAAGTCCAAAAGTTAATCGCTGAAAGTACAATTAATCGCTATCAAAAGATAATCGCTGGCCCAAACTTAATCGCTGACCCAAAGTTAATCGCTGACCCAAAGTAATCGTTGATCCAAAGTAATCGCTAAATACAGCCAATCGCTAAAAATCTAATCGCTGGATTTAGTTAATCGCTAATAGGACTTAATCATTGTTGAAAGATAATCACTAGGTGATGTAATCGCTAAAAGCAGTTAATCGCTAAGAAGCTATTCGCTGGAATTAGTTAATCGTTGAACACTACAAGACACCCCGTAATAATCGCTAACCACAACAGTCCAAACAAGTCGCTGTCTAGCGATTTGTCCTGTAGTCCCAAAATAGCAATAACAATTTAATCGCTACCACTTAATCGCTGTCCAGACGTACTTAATCGCTACCAAGAATACACCACAGAATACTTAATCGCTAAGAAGAAAACCACACTAAATCCTTCTCACCACCAAACCAATAAAAGATATGACTATTCCAACTCAAGAACTATGTAACTATAACACTCCTAAGCACGAAAGTACAACCATAACACATCATATTACACTACGAATATCAAACCAAGGTGTTATACATGAAAGACTATTCTTACCAAGAATAACCACAAAAACCAACCAAAATCCGTGAATCCAAGGCCCTAAGATGAAACATGTCTCTGATACCAATTGTAGGATACACTAATACATAACTCGTGTGGTTCTTGAGGTTTATGGATCGAATAGTATAAGAAATCTAGAGAGAGAAAGTTAAGAAGTGGGAGCCTTTTAGAGAGAGAAAGAACAAGAGAAATATTGCATAACTAATGAAAGGTCCAACCTTCTCCCTTGGTGGGAGAAGGTATTTATACTTACAATGGGTGAATGCCTCTACTAGGCTGTGGAGCGGGCTGACAGAGGGTAAAAGACCCGACCCGACACCACGAATAATAACTAAAACTAAACTACGTATTAACTACTATATTGAATACTACGAGCTATACAATGCTTTAACATACTAGGGGTGACCGAATCTTCTATAGGAAAAAACGTATTCATAACAAATTATTCGAAGTCAAAGATATTGCCTTGACCGTTTTATTCTAATCACGGGGATCATTCCAACTTTCATTTTCATAGAGAGCAAAATCTTCTAGGAATTCCCATGATTGTTTCGCACTTAGATCACGTAGCTTGCCACTGGCCGCTTGGTCAATGGTTGCCTCGTAGGGATATTGATATGGTCATCAAAATCTTTAGACTTAGAGCCAAAGGTCAATGCCATGATGAGGGACTTTTTGGAGTAATTCCTTGAATCGAGTCCATGCCTCGTAGAGGATTTTGCCTTGACGTTGTTGGAACGCCAAGATGTCATTCCTTAGCTTTGTAGTTCTTCCCGGTGGGAAAAATTGAGCTAGGAAGCGAGAGGTGAGATTGTCCCAAGAGGTGATGGATCCTGCGGGTAGACGTTCTAGCCACTGACTAGCTTGGTTCCGCAGAGAGAATTGAATGAGACGTAATCGGGTAGTCTCTCGAGTGTCAACATCAAGGTCTATGTAATCTACGATCTTAAGAAAGTCCTTGAGGTGTTGATTTGGATCTTCGAAACGAAGTCCATGGAATGCACATCCGCTTTGCACCAACCGGATAGTGTCGGATCGCAAGGGAGACACATTGGCTCCTTGGGTGAGCTCAATGGTGTTTCGATAGCCTTGATGGCTAGGACGGGAGTATTCTCCTAAAGTACGATCTCTAGGAGGTTGGTTTGATTGGGGATGGTTGTGTTGGGGTATAAAAGTCAATGTACTGCTGGACATCAAAGTGCTGCTGAAGTATATAAGTAAAAGTACTGCTTATGATCAAAGTGCTGCTCGTTGATAAAAGTCAAAGTACTGCAAGGATTAAAAGACTGACGATATTCAAGGATTAGATTAGGAATATTATGTAAATTCTAGAATATTCTAAAGATAGAGTTAGTTTACTTGTTGTTCAAGTATTGTAAACCGACTAGGGTTTTCCTTGTGCCTATAAAAGGATCCCTAGGTCAACATTAGAGACATACGATTTTAGAGATAAGCTAAAGTTCGATATTAGAGATATTAGGGTTGTTTGTGAGTCTGTATTCAATAAGCAGATTCAAGGTGATAATATAATCGTTCAAGTTTGTTATTATTCTTAGCTTTGTTAAGTAAATTCCGCATACTTAAACAAAGTAATTCAGTGTTTCATTATTAGTAGTTTAGGATTTATCCAAGACTGCTAAACCTTTAACAAGCTATATAAAATAGTTTGGTCTGAGTATAACGATCCGACAAGTGGTATCAGAGCTTGTGTGGAAACTCTGATTAAGAAGAAACCCTAAACCAAACTGATTTTCTATACCAACCCTACAAGATGTCGACACCTGAACCTACACCAATGCCATCCATCACCACTGTCCGAATTCCTATAGTCAAGAAGGGTGAATATGATCTATGGAACATGAAGATGAGGCAGTACATTGCTATCATACACTCTGCAATCTGGGATATCATTGTCAATGGCAATCAGGTTATTGAAGAACCTGTAGAAGTTCCTGGACAACCTAAACCACCTCAGCAACAACTATCCGTTACTGTGAAAAGGAATCAAGATAAAGCTCTCAACATACTGCTGTCTGCTATACCTGATGGTCACCTGCTAAAGTTTCACAATGCTAAGGATGCAAAACAACTATGAACTGTTATCAAGACAAGATTTGGAGGTAATGATGCTTCCAAGAAGATGCACAGAAGTTTGTTGAAGCAGCAGTTTGAAACCTTTACTGTTGGGGAAAGAGAAGGGCTTGATGCTGCTTATGAGAGATTTCAAAATCTTCTCAGCATGCTAGAGACACATGGTGTAGAAGTATCTACTGAAGATGCAAATTTGAAGTTCCTAAGGAGTTTGCCATCTGTCTGGCATGTCATTGCTACTTGTTACTGTGAAAAGGAATCAAGACAAAGCTCTCAACATACTGCTGTCTGCTATACCTGATGGTCACCTGCTAAAGTTTCACAATGCTAAGGATGCAAAACAACTATGGGTTGTTATCAAGACAAGATTTGGAGGTAATGATGCTTCCAAGAAGATGCACAGAAGTTTGTTGAAGCAGCAGTTTGAAACCTTTACTGTTGGGGAAAGAGAAGGGCTTGATGCTGCTTATGAGAGATTTCAAAATCTTCTCAGCATGCTAGAGACACATGGTGTAGAAGTATCTACTGAAGATGCAAATTTGAAGTTCCTAAGGAGTTTGCCATCTGTCTGGCATGTCATTGCTACTATGATCAGAGGTCAACCTTATTTGGCTACTATGGAATTTGATGATCTCTACAATAACTTGAAGGTGTATGAGCATGAGATGAATGGTAAAACTGGTTCAACATCACACAATATTGCTTTTGTGTCATTTGCAAAAACAAGCAGTCCTTCCACTAAAAGTACTGCTTATCCTGTACAAAGTACTGTTGGTGATGTTTACACAACTATGTCCACTACCACTTCACCACCAAACAACATCAATTGTGATGATGTTGTATGCTCATTCTTTGCTCAACAAGCCACTTTACCTGTTACTTATGAAGAAGATCTGTTGCAGATTGAAGAAGATGATCTTGAAGAAATTGACATTAGATGGCAAGTTGCTATGATTACTGCTAGGATCAAGAAGTTCATGAAGAAAACAGGCAGAGGCATTGATTTCAAAGCCAAACAGGGTATAACATTTGACAAATCTAAGATTGAATGCTTTAATTGTCAAAAGACTGGTCACTTTGCAAGGGAGTGTAAGTTTGCTAAGTACCAAGCAAACATGATGATAGAGAAACCCAAGGTTGAAATCAAAGAGATTCCTGAACCAAAACCAAAAGAATTTGTGGCTCATGATATCTATCAGAGGTTGACTGGAGTGCTGAATTTGATGATGAACCAGTCACTTTGTCTATGGTTGCAATGGAGGAATTTGATTGGAGCACAACTTTTGATGAGGAACCAGGATGTCTTGCTTTGGAATCTACTGAAGATCTTGGAGGATTTGATTGGAGCGTGAAGAGTGAGGATGAACCTGTTCTGCTGGCTTTGGTTGCTACTTCACCTACTTCACCTACTGCTACTAAGGTATGCTCTAAGTGTAATGATGTTTATCAAAAGGTTCTTGATATTTATGTGTCTGAAAGAGATAAACATAATAAAGCTAGGTCTGAAGTCCTTGGTTATCAATTGACCTTAGAGTCCTTAGAAGCTAAAATAATTACACATGAAAATAATGAAGTAGCTTGGGCAGAAAAATATCAACAACAGGACTATCAATTAAAGTTAAGTGAATGGAAGTTAGGTTGTAAGGTATCTGCATTAGAAAACATAACTAAAGAAAGGGATGATTTGTTAGCAAAACTTGCTAGTTGGAAAGAAGCTGGTCTTACACATGTTAGTTTCTGTGAAAAACAAAGAAGGGCTAATGATAAAATTGGTCTAGGTTATGGTATTGAATGTAGTAGCTCAGATGAGACCACACCTAGTGCTAAGGAAGAAGGTAATTCAGAAGAAATCTCAACTAGTGAATTTGAAACTTGTTCAGAAGAGAACACATCTAGTGATGAGGAACCCATAAGCCCAACACCTCCTGAATTTAAGAAAGATGAGGGGTATCATGCTGTTCCTCCTACCACTGGAAGTTTTCAGCCACCTAGGAAGGATGTTTCTTGTTTTGGAGTAGACAATCTAGAGTTTAGGAATAAGCTTAAGGGTCAATCTAAATCAAGTTCACCTATGGAAAAATTTGAGATTCTTAAAAATGATGGGAATGCTAGGGAATCAGGGAATAACAACAATGATAAGAGTTTTTCTAAAGTTTTTTCCAAACCAGCAGTATTTTCAAACTTTTCTCAAAGAACTGCTAGTCATTCAGCAGTTCCTTCTCATACTACTATTCAACATACTGCTAACTTTTGAAACTCTTTTCATAATTCGCCTAGAGGTCATACTGGTCTTGGCTATAAACCTCAAAGAACAGGATTTGGGTCTATGAATCAAAAATTATGCTTTGTTTGTTATAGTCCTAATCACTTGATAAAAGATTGTAACTTACATTCAGAATACTTAAGTCAATACCCAAAGACTAAATCTGCTCCACATAGGCCAACAGAGACAAAACCAGTTTCACACAAACCAGTTTGGAATTATTCAAGTAGGGTCAACCATAGTAATTTCTCAAAAACCTATAGGTACCCTCATCCGAAAAGATCTTATTCCAAATAACCAGTACCTTCAGGTCACACTTTTCAAGGTACTGGTAAGCCACAAACACTATTCTCTCAAAGTAATGTTAGGAGATTTTCACCCAATCAAGGTACTGCTCATATAAGGCCAAATATTTCAAATCGAGCCCCTGGCCATGATACCAATTTTTATAAATCTAAAAGGCCTTCCAAAAGAGTACCTAAACCACAGACCTCAACCCAAAAGTTAAAACAATGTGGGTCAAGAAGGACAATACTGCTGGGGACCAACCAGGACTTTCAGAATGTATGGGTGGAAAGGCACATATTGCTGAAAAAGAAAGTTGTTTTTCTAACAAAGATCAAGTTTTAGAACAAAGGAAAGTAATTGATCATGTTTACAAAAACAGTGGAAATTACATACTTAAAGAATTTAAGTATGTGACTCCACAAGGGGTACACAAGTCAGTAATGGCTTGGGTTCCTAAAAGAAACTAACTTTCTTATCATTGTGCAGGGCAACCCAGAAGAGGAGCTTAAGGATCATTTAATTGTTGATTGTGGTTGCTCTGGAAGCATGACAGGAGAAAAGGAGATTCTGTCAGATTTTAAGCCATACTTTGGAGGAAAAGTTGCTTTTGGGGATGATGCTACTGGAAGGAAGAATTACTGGAAAAGGAACTATCAAGACAGGAAAGATTGATTTTGAAAATGTTCGTTATCTGAAAGAGCTCAAGTTCAATCTCTTATCAGTCTCTCAGATATGTGACAAGAAGTACACTGTGTTGTTCACTGATACAGAATGTCTTATTCTATCCCCTGAGTTTAAGTTTGAAGATGAAAAATTGGTGATTTTGAGGGCACCAAGACACAATGATGTGTGTAGTATTGATATGAAGAATATTATCTCCTCAGAGAAAGCTACATGTTTGGTAGCAAAGGCAACACTTGAAGAAGCACATCTATGGCACAGAAGATTAGGTCATGTGAATTTCAAGAACATCAACAAGCTGGTCAAAGGCAACTTAGTTAGAGGTTTACCTTCCAAAACTTTCAAGACTGATCATTCATGTTTGGCTTGCAAGAAAGGTAAACAGCATAAAGCTTCATGTAAGAAGCTTGGGGAAAGAACAGTTAGAGAACCTTTGGAGTTGTTGCATATGGATTTATTTGGACCTGTTTCTGTTTCAAGCCTTAACAAGAAGAAGTACTGCTTAGTTGTGACAGATGATTGCAGTCGTTTTAGTTGGGTCTTTTTCTTGGGATTTAAAGATGAAACGTTTGATGCATGCCATTCATGATTTAATAATATCCCTGGAAAATCAATTGAAACTCAAGGTTAGAGGTATTAGATGTGATAATGGGACTGAATTCAAGAACAAGCTTATGGATGATTTTTGTGCCAACAAAGGGATCAAGAGGGAGTTTAGCATTGCTAGAACTCCTCAGTAGAATGGAGTTGCAGAAAGGAAGAACAGAACCTTGATAGAAGCAGCAAGAACAATGCTTGCAGATTCTCTCTTACCTATTCAGTTTTGGGCTGAAGCAGTAAGTGTTGCTTGCTACATTTTGAATAGAGTTTCTATCACCAAACCTCAGATGAAGACACCCTATGAATTATTAATGGGAAGGAAACCTAGTATAAGCTTTATGAAGCCTTTTGGATGTCCTCTTACTATCCTTAATACTATTGATAATTTGGGAAAGTTTGATGGCAAGTCTGATGAAGGATATCTATTGGGTTATTCTACAAATAGTAAAGGTTTTCGGGTGTATAACAAGGTTACAAAGAAGGTTCAAGACTGTCTCCATGTCGAATTCCTTGAAGATCAGACAAATCAAAGAGGTAAAGGTCCTGATTGGATGTTTGACCTTGATGTTTTGTCTTCTTCAATGAACTATGTGCCTGTTAGGGAGGAGAATCAAGTTGTTCATTCAGAAGAAGAAGATTCACAGTTCATAGTTCATGGTGTTAATGCAAGTTCTACAGTTGTTCCTGATACAGAGTCTATTCCTGTTAACAAGGATCAAAGTACTGTTGAAGAACAAAGTACTGTTGATTCAACTCCCATAATCTCTGATGAAGATCAAGCCATTCAAGATGAACTCAATAGGATGCTTTTTTAAGAGACACTTGCAAAATCCTATGAAGATGAACAAAGACGAGCTTATGAAGCAGAGAAGACAAAGGGAAAATCTAAAAACTCATCTGACAGTACTTTGGACAACAGCACTTTGGATCCCAGTACTTTGGATCAAAGTACTGCTGCTCCATTTGAAAGTACTTCTGGGGGGTAAATTCAAATACTTGGACAAATACTGATGATTGGCCTGGTCCATCCATGCCTCCTTTTGAAGAATCAGATGATGAGCTACATGAAGAAGGAATTTTCTCTAGACAAGGTCCTGATCTCACAAATTTGGAAGATGATCTTACTATACCAACTGCTCACACTTCAAGAGTACATAAGAATCATCCTGCAAATAAAATTGTTGGTTCTCCTACTTCTGGTATTCTTACAAGGTCCAAAGCTAAAAGTACTATTAAGCCTCATAATGCTTTGCTTAGCTTTGTGTATAAACAAAACAGGATGAACCATAAGGATCAACAGACTTGTTTGTTTGCTTGTTTCATCTCTCAAGAAGAACCCAAGAATATAGTTCCCTCAAAGTAATGTTAGGAGATTTTCACCCAATCAAGGTACTGCTCATATAAGGCCAAATATTTCAAATCGAGCCCCTGGCCATGATACCAATTTTTATAAATCTAAAAGGCCTTCCAAAAGAGTACCTAAACTACAGACCTCAACCCAAAAGTTAAAACAATGTGGGTCAAGAAGGACAATACTGCTGGGGACCAACCAGTACTTTCAGAATGTATGGGTGGAAAGGCACATATTGCTGAAAAAGAAAGTTGTTTTTCTAACAAAGATCAAGTTTTAGAACAAATGAAAGTAATTGATCATGTTTACAAAAATAGTGGAAATTACATACTTAAAGAATTTAAGTATGTGACTCCATAAGGGGAACACAAGTCAGTAATGGCTTGGGTTCCTAAAAGAAACTAACTTTCTTATCATTGTGCAGGGCAACCTAGAAGAGGAGCTTAAGGATCATTTAATTGTTGATTGTGGTTGCTCTGGAAGCATGACAGAAGAAAAGGAGATTCTGTCAGATTTTAAGCCATACTTTGGAGGAAAAGTTGCTTTTGGGGATAATGCTACTGGAAGGAAGAATTACTGGAAAAGGAACTATCAAGACAGGAAAGATTGATTTTGAAAATGTTCGTTATCTGAAAGAGCTCAAGTTCAATCTCTTATCAGTCTCTCAGATATGTGACAAGAAGTACACTGTGTTGTTCACTGATACAGAATGTCTTATTCTATCCCCTGAGTTTAAGTTTGAAGATGAAAAATTGGTGATTTTGAGGGCACCAAGACACAATGATGTGTGTAGTATTGATATGAAGAATATTATCTCCTCAGAGAAAGCTACATGTTTGGTAGCAAAGGCAACACTTGAAGAAGCACATCTATGGCACAGAAGATTAGGTCATGTGAATTTCAAGAACATCAACAAGCTGGTTAAAGGAAACTTAGTTAGAGGTTTACCTTCCAAAACTTTCAAGACTGATCATTCATGTTTGGCTTGCAAGAAAGGTAAACAGCATAAAGCTTCTTGTAAGAAGCTTGGGGAAAGAACAGTTAGAGAACCTTTGGAGTTGTTGCATATGGACTTATTTGGACCTGTCTCTGTTTCAAGTCTTAAAAAGAAGAAGTACTGCTTAGTTGTGACAGATGATTGCAGTTGTTTTAGTTGGGTCTTTTTCTTGGGATTTAAAGATGAAACGTTTGATGCATGCCATTCATGATTTAATAATATCCCTGGAAAATCAATTGAAACTCAAGGTTAGAGGTATTAGATGTGATAAAGGGACTGAATTCAAGAACAAGCTTATGGATGATTTTTGTGCCAACAAAGGGATCAAGAGGGAGTTTTGCATTGCTAGAACTCCTCAGCAGAATGGAGTTGCAGAAAGGAAGAACAGAACCTTGATAGAAGCAGCAAGAACAATGCTTGCAGATTCTCTCTTACCTATTCAGTTTTGGGCTGAAGCAGTAAGTGCTGCTTGCTACATTTTGAATAGAGTTTCTATCACCAAACCTCAGATGAAGACACCCTATGAATTATTAATGGGAAGGAAACCTAGTATAAGCTTTATGAAGCCTTTTGGATGTCCTCTTACTATCCTTAATATTTCTCAAGCTTTAACTAAAGAAAGCTGGGTTGAAGCTATGCAAGAAGAACTTCTACAGTTTAAACTTCAAGAAGTTTGGGTCTTATGTGATTTACCTGATGGCATGAAGGTAATTGGTACAAGATGGGTCTTCATAGTCAAAAGAGATGAAAGAGGTAATGTCATCAAGAACAAAGCAAGATTGGTTGCACAAGGATATAGACAAGAAGAGGGAGTGGATTATGATGAAGTATTTGCTCTTGTAGCAAGAATTGAAGCAATCAGACTATTCCTTGATTTTGCCTCTTATATGGGATTTCCAGTCTATCAAATGGATGTCAAAAGTGCCTTTCTTTATGGCAAGATTACAGAAGAGGTCTATGTTAAACAACCTCCTGGATTTGAAGATCCTGAACATCCTAACAAAGTCTACAAGGTTGTCAAAGCACTGTATGGTCTTCATCAAGCCCCTAGAGCTTGGTATGAAAGACTCTTAAATTTTCTGTTACAACATGGCTATAGGAGAGGAGCCATTGATAAGACTTTGTTCATCAAAAGAGACAAAAAGGATATCATGCTTGTTCAAGTGTATGTGGATGATATTATCTTTGGAGCTACAATACAGTCCATGGTGAAAGAATTTGAAGAACTTATGCAAAAAGAATTTCAAATGAGTTCAATGGGTGTGTTAACTTTCTTTTTGGGGCTTCAAGTTAAACAGTCAAGTACTGGTATCTTTATAAGTCAAGATAAGTATGTCACTGGCATTCTTAAGAAGTTTAACCTCAATACTATCAAGCCAGTCACTACACCCATTAAATCTTCAAAATCACTTGGTAAAGATGAAGATGGAAAACCAGTGGAAGTCAAACTTTACAGATCTATGGTTGGGGGTCTCATGTACTTACTGCATCAAGGCCTGACATCATGTTTGCTGTCTGTCTATGTGCAAGATATCAAGTTTCACCCAAGGTTTCTCATATGAATGATGTACAAAGAATCTTTGCCTATCTCAAGCATCAACCTAAGTTAGGATTGTGGTATCCTAAGGAGTCCCCTTTTCACTTGGAAGATTTTTCAGATAGTGATTATGCTAGAGATAATTTTGATAGAAGATCAACCACTGGTGGATGCCAATATCTTGGAAGAAGATTGGTTTCTTGGCAATGTAAGAAACAAACAATTGCAGCAACCTCATCTACTGAAGCAGAATATGTTGTAGCTGCAAGTTGTTGTGGACAAGTACTGTGGATGCAAAATCAACTCTTAGACTATGGATTCAATTTCAAGAATACTCCTATCAACATTGATAATGAGAGTACTATTTGTATTGTGAAGAATCCAGTTTACCATTCCAAGACTAAGCACATTCAGATTAGGCATCATTTTATTCGAGATTGTTATGAGCACAGATTGATTAATGTTGTCAAGATTCATACAGATGATAATGTAGCAAATTTACTCACAAAAGGCTTTGATGTTTCAAGATTCAAGCATTTGGTGGTAAGTATTGGTATGATCAATTTTTAGGCTATTTTTTAGGGGAGGCATTAATAGTTAGTCATATTTTGAGGGGAGGCTACATATATCATTCAAAAGTAAAGGACTTTTATTCATTAAAAGTTAACAGTACATTCATCTTCAAAGACCACAAGTCACTACATCAACAGAGATACATGATCAAGCAAACCTACATCAACCCTACTAAACCTACAACCTACATAAACTACTCCATAGGCTTTTTCCTTTTGCCTTGGTAGTTGCGCTTTGCCTTCTGAGCTTTCTTTCTCTTTTCATCAAAAGATGCTTGCATTTTTGGGCAAGCTAGGAAAAGCACTTGTTTTGGAGGACGTTCTGATTTTGCTGGCTTCACTTCTGAGCATTCTTGAGTAGGCCACTTTATGTTCTTCATAGCAGACTCCAAAGCTTGAGTCAAAGCTTGAGGCAGTTCTTTGGATAGTGTTGTAGCTGGAGCAGCAGTTTGTGCCTTTCTCTTTGGGTTCCTCTGGTTTGAGCTTGTTTCAATAGGAGGAAAGTAATCACTCCATCCTGGCTTTGAGTCTGAATCAGAATCAGAGTCAGAATAATATTCACTCTCGGTGTCACTAGAGTCATCAGATGAGATGTACACAAATGGAAAGTTGCTCATAATGCAGTTATGGTTTTGAAAGATGAAGATATGTGTTTGAAGCAGTTGATATGTTTTATGATGAAGAAAAGTGTGAATGAAGAGTCTTTTTATAGGCAAATGGGTTTTGGATGCTGAAAGTACTGTCCAACGGCTATATTAAGGTACTGCTTTGCCAACGTGGAAGTACAGTTACTATTCAATGGTAACAAAAGTGTGGTAAAATTATTTGTTTTCTTGGAAAGCGAATAAGGGATAAAAATAAAGGTTTGAGCATTTATTGGATTTTGATTTTTTAAATCTTACCCATATATACTTTACCCTACCGTCTTTTTCTCTTTCCTTATAACTAACATCCCACTCTTCATTAAAATACCCTTCGCCGCTCTCTTACTTATATTTTCAATCATAAATCAATGGCTCGTTCCACTTGTAATCGTCACAATATGGTAGCAAATTTGGATAAGACGGAATTGAATGTCGATTTTCATGATATAATTGATTTTCTCACAGGGTCGTCAATCAACTATGCTATTTTGGTCAATCCCAATGTTATTGGACCTTGGATTCAAGAGTTTTGGGCTACTGCTAAAGCTGGATGGGAGGAGATGGATATTTGGTTTATTACGGCTAAGGTTGCTGGGCGTAATATTAGGATTACAGAGGCTACTATACGAGCAGATCTTCAGTTTAATGATGAAGAAGGTACTGCTTGTTTTGCTAAAGAGGTACTTTGGGATACACTTAGGGATATTGGATATGAGGGTTCACTTCGCAAGCTTACCTTTGA